>JABMCL010000064.1:67500-72500 GCA_018857735.1 Alviniconcha marisindica
TGTGTGTGTGTGTGTGTGTGTGTGTGTGTGTGTGTGTGTGTGTGTGTGTGTGTGTGTGAGAGAGAGAGAGAGAGAGAGAGAGAGAGAGAGAGAGAGAGAGAGAGAATGACGGACAGTGAGGCACTGAGTGTGACTAAGCGTTTGCGCGCGTTCGCGCGAACACACACACACACACACACACACACACACACACACACACACACACACACACACACACACACACACACACACACGCACGCACGCACGCACGCACGCACGCACGCACGCACGCAAGCACGCACACGCAACGCAGGTCACACACAAAACTGTCTGTCTGTCTCTGTCTCTCTGTCTCTGTGTCTCTGTCTCTGTCTGTCTGTCTCTGTCTGTCTGTCTCTTTCTGTCTCTGTCTGTCTCTGTCTGTCTGTCTGTCTGTCTGTCTGTCTGTCTGTCTGTCTCTCTCTCTCTCTCTCTCTCTCTCTCTCTCTCTCTCTCTCTCTCTCTCTCTCTCTCTCTCTTCCTCCCCCCCCCCCTCTCTCTCTCTCTCTCCCTTCCTCCCCCCTCTCTCTCTCTCTCTCCCTTCCTCCCCCCCCCTCTCTCTCTCTCTCTCTCTCTCTCTCCTTGCTGTCAGTGACGGCACACACCTGAAAATGATTGCTGAATGGGTCTGTTGCTTTTCTCCTTGACTAAGTGATGCGGACTGACCATTGAACTGACCCATAGAGTTATATAAAATTAATGTTCATAGGTGAGCTGCTGTGCACTAATCTTTGTGATGATATCGTGGCTCAACTCCAAATGTAGAGTGGTCATGCAAATGGCCGCTCCCAGAAAGACCAGTTACATAAAAAATAACTCAAAAACATCTTTTTAGAACTCTAGTGAGTTTCCTTGACACACTCAGTCATGCGATGGGGTTAAAACAACACAACAGTGTGGGCATCACATAAATGCCTGATCCCATATATGGGATCGTGGTATCATATGGGTTTAAATTATAACGTAATTAATTGTGGCTGGCTCAGGCTCTGCAACTGAATGCACTTGACTCAGTTTCCAGGGAATTCCATCGTAGTTTGTTTCTTCGGCTGATGTGTAAATTTATACAATAAAAAATAATGTAAATTGCATATGTATCACTCCATGTCTCTTTCTATTAGGCTAAATCTCACTGTTGATGTCTGTTTGTGTTTGTCTGCCGGTACTTTTCTCTGTCTGTCTGTCTGTCTGTCTGTCTGTCTGTCTGTCTGTCTGTCTGTCTGTCTGTCTGTCTGTCTCTCTCTCTCTCTCTCTCTCTCTCTCTCTCTCTCTCTCTCTCTCTCTCTCTCTCTCTCTCAATTTTCAAAGTATTTTCAATGATTTTGCTGTTACTGTATGCTTATTACTATTAAGAGTGGTAGTATTATATTTTACTTGTTTGTATATTGTTTATCCTGTTTAAATGTTAATTGAGTTCGTAAAGTTAATGTTTTTTTCTTTCTCCCCCTAGTCCAGAAAATCAAATGTGACGGTCGAGATGATGGGAAAGGGCTGGACATTAGCCAGCCATTCCTTATTAAGCATTACAACAAGACTATGGGCGGGATTCATCGGACTGATCGGAACGTCGACAGGTACCGCACTGCCATTCGTTCAAAGAAATGTTCGTGGGCCATCTTTCCATTTATTACTTGGATTGTTGCATTCCGCAAGCCTAGACACAGGCTCATGTAGGAAGCTCTGAACAGAACCAATGATCTTCTCGCCATCTGCCGCACGATTGAAAGAGCGTTCCTCGTCCGTGGTCCTCATCTACTATCCCCGGGACGTCCAAGAGGATTTGCTGCATCTCAGCACATGGTTCTTGAACAAATCCACTCTGTCAGGCTAGACCACCTCGATCAGCCCAGCACCAGAGACATGCTTTCTACCTATAATTCTGGTGCCCTTAGACAATAAGCTGACTAGCTGACCGTACATTTATCATTTTGCTACTTTGCCAAATATTCGTGACCCATAATTTTATTTTGGTACATTTCGTTCGTAAGATCTTTTCTGCCACAGCTATAAATAATCACAACCAATGATTTAGTTTCATGCCACTATGTCTATGGCATGTGAATGAAAGAAAAATATTTCGTTCTTACTACTGTGTTCATGAAGGATTGTTTTGTATATTTCGTTAGTAAGTATTGTGAGCTCAAGGAATTATCATATCGAATGGCTTTTTTTGTTTGTTTCGGTTTCTGTAACAATTTATGCCTTAAACATGTGAGTTAAGTTAAATGAATAAAACTGATACACACGGGAAAGATTTACATTGTGTCTTGAAATAAATAAAAGAATAAAAACAAAAAAACAAAAAATCCCAACAGATCTGAGTCTGAGTCTTTGGGTTCTGACTCATCAGTGGGCGTGAAGACTAAAATCTCTCCGGCATTCACACCAAAAATAGGCGCCACAGATCAAATTTCAAAGTGCACTAACCACGGCTGGATCAATACAATATGATGCAACAATACAACACAATACAACAATATCTTATTAATCCTTAAAAAGACGTTCTGGTTTGTCAAGTAAAGTGAAGCAAGTCAAGTCAAGTACTTTTTTTCTTCTTTTTTTTTCCATTCAAAGGGAAACGTTGGGTGCCACACATGAATAACATACAAAATAGTATTATCTACATCTACAAGAGATTCACAGTCTAAGAGCACGCACTAACGTACAAATCCCACTAGCATTATTTAAACAGAATAAATTTTATTATAGCATATTACTTATGGAAGTGCGCTGTAAAATAAACAGTATCGCACACATATGACTGTCTTTTTACCTGGATGTTTGTTTGCAATTTAGTACTGTTTTATGAGTGGAGTGAATGTGTAATGAATGTACATGGCACCACAGAAACATTCCTAGTGCCAAAAGACTCAGACTCAGATCCGTTTTTGTTGTTGTTGTTTTTTAAGAGCCTTTGCTCATGTACCGGTCTGTCACGTTGTAACACAATGAAGACGCTGAAATCGTTCCTGCTAAAGAATCAACGTACAAAATAAGCACACGACCCTCCCCCCACCGCCCCCCACCCCCACCGACCCCCCTCTACATACACACATACACACACACACACACACACACACACACACACACACACACACACACACACACACACACACAAACACACACACACACACACACTTGGCAATAAAGTTGCATTGTATTGTCATAATTGTGTGTGCGATACTGTATATTTCTCAACAATCTTAACCCCATCACTGCCCCAGTCCGTAAAATGTCCTGGCTGATTTATTAATGCAAGCGGCCGAATATTTTCAGGTCCGATAATAATTCTACTGTCAGTACTGTGCATTTAGGCGCAAATATCCTTTCACATGCCAGTGCAGAGGGGAAAAAAAAGAAACCCCCCACACCCCACCCCACCCCTCCATCCAAAATAAATAAATAAAAGGAGCAAAGGTTTCGAAAGTTGTACTCCCCCCCCCCCCCACCCCCACCCCCCTTCCTCTTGTGACATCATGCATGCCATTGAAAGGCCGGTTAGTCGGTTTGCCGGTTTCACTAGTGACGTCAGGAACCAGTGCCCAACAGCACGTAAACCGACCACTAACGTCATCATTATTTCACAGACAGCTGAGCAGGAGCGCGCCTAGTTATAAGCATGCAAGCATTGACTGTGACTGACATAGTTCAGGATCTGTGTGAGAGTCGAAGTGGCCGTCCTGGGCTGTCCGTCCTAACGAGCCTTCTGGTTTCCGTGGACGTAAAACTATATTGAACCATGCTTCGGCATTGGTCTCAGCTTGTCCCTAATATGTCAACCGACATCCGAGGACATTAAGCAACACTACCTACATACCTACTGTGAATGACAGAGTGAAGTGCCAGAGAGTCCAGGATGCCTGCCTTTCTTTCATAAGTCGAAGAAAAGAAAAAATCCGTAATATGAGACAGCGATTCGAAACCGAAACGTCGGTACTTGTCTGACTGTTGACGGGGAGTGTAAGCGAAAACGAAAAGTGAATGAGAAACCAAGTACTATTAATCACTCACTGAGAGGTAGTTATTCTCGCAGTCTAGTTTACTCTCTCTCTCTCTCTCTCTCTCTCTCTCTCTCTCTCTCTCTCTCTCTCTCTCTCTCTCTCTCTCTCTCAGCAAAATCCTCAAGGTTTTATTTTTCGATATCTTTTACCATTTGGACAAAAAATGTCCTTCGAGAATGTACGTTGGTCTGAGATTGCGGATAAAGATTTGAATGACGACTATGTCGTATCAATACACTACGACTCGCTGTATGGGTGAACATACGTACTGTGGGCGTAACAGAAACTGACGTCCGACGGCGTATTTGCCATGGAGGAAACGTGGAAAATGCTTGTTACCAAATTTTATTTTTCAGTCAAAGGATTAAAATTGTTTGAATTTTGTACCACAATGAGCATATCTAGCAGTCCTGTTGGTTTATTTTATCAAAAAGGTTTACTTAGAGGGGTACACTGATCCCATACAATATCCTATCCCAATACACTGATTCCATGCAATATCACATCCCAATACACTGATCCCATAATTATTTGGGTTCGTGGTAGCGGGAGGGCAGGGGTTTCCTTACACTTTGTTTACTAAAATCAATGTAAATCGCGCAACCGGGTATTCCGTTTGGATAGCACACGAACGGTGTCGTATACTAAAATTATAGCGTTACTGCTGTGACTCGGTGAACGGGTTGCCGGATTTCTTTTTTCACCAGCGACATTTGATACCGTGTCGACCGATCGCTGTGACAGATTTTTTTTTTTTTTTTTTTGCTGGTGCCAACATGAAACACGGAAATGAGCGTAGGAGTGGGGTCGGTAAAAACTGAGGCCACCACAGTCACCTGGGAACTAACAACAGTTAACAGTTAGGGTCGGAAAAAGTGAATGAATAAATGAAAATTGATATATAGCCCATTAAAAACGGCTTCCACACAAAACCTTGCGTGTTCAGAGAAAATTGTGAGGAAAAAGAAGAAGAAAAAAGAA
>JABMCL010000064.1:80000-90000 GCA_018857735.1 Alviniconcha marisindica
TTTTCTGCGTACAACTTTACACCCGCAGATGTGACGACCCGCGCCTTAATAAATTCCGTGTCAGTCGTCCTCGATCTGTCTGCCGCGTACTGAATGGAAAGTCTAGCTTGTGGCTGCATGGGCTTCACGATACCCCGCCCCCCCCCCCCCCCCCCCCCCCGGTCACGCCAATCTCCCTCCGTGCAGCTGTCACGCTTCAGTGAATGCTTGGCCCGGCATGTCAACTCGATCTCAAACGTGGGGGCCTGTTTAGAACGAAATCGTGAGCCGGTTTGGCCTAGCGGTAAGGCGTTAGGCTGGTAAGCGGAAGGACCTCGGTTCGATACCGCTTCAGCTCTCCTTTCTCTTCAAAAAGGTTGTGGTTTGTGGACACTGTCTTGTGATTCTGTCCATCACTTCCTACTGAAACATTAAAATGGCTCTCATCGCTGCCCATCTTAATGCATAAGTCATTCTGGTGGTGACAGTGTAGCGATAGGTATATAATCTCCCTCTTCCCCCACCTCCATGCATGGTTCAGGAGCTGTGTGAGAGTCGAGGTGGACGTCCTGGACTGTCCGTCCTAACGAGCCTTCTGGTTTCCGTGGACGTAAAGATTTATTGCACCGTGCTTCGGCATTGGTCACAACTTGTCCCTAATATGTCAACTGACATCTGAGGACATAAAGCATCACTTCATCATCACCTCCATACCACCTTCATCCCCTTCTCCCCGTCCCTAATAAACCTTATGGTTTCTGTGGACGTTAAGCACCATGTTTACTAGAACGAGATCCGAAACGGCGAAGTGAATAAGATAGGTTACAGTTGCAGTACGTTACGTTTCGATCCGGCTGATACGGCTGGTGAAACACCATTAAACATGCATGGTGAAACACCATTAAACATGCATGGTGAAACACCATTAAACATGCATGGTGAAACACCATTAAACATGCATGGTTCCTGCGCCCATTACATTCGCTGGATGGCGCCGAACGGTGAAAATGCGAACAGCTTTTTGCAGGTTAGGGTGTTTCAGTGTTATAAACCACTTCGCCACCGTTTGCCAGAGGCCGGGTAATGTCCAGGCTTCAGTGGGCTGTGTGTGTCACACTGATGTCTGTGCGCGAAACCTTACTTTGCCAACACGACAGATAATAGTAAAATGAAGGGGGGGCGGGGGGAAAAGAGAGAGAGAGAGAGAGAGAGAGAGAGAGAGAGAGAGAGAGAGAGAGAGAGAGAGAAATATATAGGTGTATGTGTGTGTGTGTGTGTGTGTTGTGTGTGTGTGTGTTTGTGTGTGTGTGTGTGTGTGTGAGAGAGAGAGAGAGAGAGAGAGAGAGAGAGAGAGAGAGAGAGAGAGAGAGAGAGAGAGAGAGAGAGAGAGAGAGAGAGAGAGAGAGTGTATTTTAAAGCCCTTTCAACCATGACAATTTTATCAGAGCGAGAAAAATGAATGATTGTAAAATATTGTTTTTAAATGTAAAGAGACCGCTAAAGCAACGTCAGTAACGTCGGTGGCATTGCCAGTGACTCAAACAAGACACGCGTGAAGCCAAAATATCAAAACCAAAATCCCTGAATGTCTTGGCCGTTTTTCCTACCTGAGTGACCACATCACGTGTGACTTGTGGTCTGCAGCTTGGTCAAATGAGTCACTCGCAAAGCTCGCCTCAGTGTGTTTTCCCGGATTTGGTGTTTCATCCACATATATTTATATTTGTTCACTTACGCCAACACTGCAGGCAACGACTACAACGTCATTGACTTGAGCATAACTCGCTGACTGACTGACTTAGCGATTAGCTGTATCGGCCTTTGCTCCGGTTACGTCTTTGGTTACACCATAGGTTTGAACGCGGACGAGTGATTGGTCGTATTCCTCCCCCCCCCTGAGAACGACTGCCAAGAGAGACGGGAAGAGAGTAGCTATAGGTTATAGTTAGCAGTCGCTGCCTGTGGCGTGAGCCAGTTATTGTGAGCCGGTTTGGCCCAGCGGTAAGGCGTTAGGCTGGTAAGCGGAAGGACCTCGGCTCGATACCGCTTCGGCTCTCCTTTCTCTTCAAAAAGGTTGTGGTTTGTGGACACTGTCCTGTGACTTTGTCCATCACTTCCTACTGAAACATTAAAATGGCTCTCATCGCTGCCCATCTTAATGCAGGAATCATTCTGTTGGTGACAGTGTAGCGATAGGTTATAATCTCCCTCTCCCCCCCCCCCCCCCTTCTCCCCGTCCCTAATAAGCCTTATGGATTCTGTGGACGTTAAGCACCATGTTTACTTACCGTGGTGTGGAGGTGTAGGTGAAGGGTGGTGGTGAAGGGAGGTGGAACGAGGTAGATAGTTAGTTCCTTGATATCTAACAGGTGGTTAGTGAACCGCCTCAAAGAAGGTCACAGGGAGGAAGGGGAAGGGGGGCGGGAAGGGGGGGGGGGCGGAGGAGGAGTACGAGCGGGGGTAGTAGGGGTCAGGAAAACTCAGCACAAGTGATAGCCGGATGTATTGCTCAAGGCACACGAAGTTTACCTAGTCTGTTGTTTTTAGTCTCTTGATTAATTTATTAATCAAAGTAATGGTGCACACACAAGTTTTTAGTCTCTTGATCAAATTATTAATCAAAGCAATGGTGCACAGACATGTTGTTTTTAGTCTCTTGATCAATTTATTAAATAAAGCAATGGTGCACAGACATGTTGCAATTTAATGCCAGTGGACTGTAATTATATTAATAATTATGGCGATTTTTCATCTTGACACAACTAATATCAGATTAGTCGCAGTCAGCTTAGCGAACCGATCATTTGTTAAGGTTATCCAGAATTTTTGTTTACCCTCATAACACTGAGACACACACTCCACTCCCCAAAATGAATGGACAGGCTGTCATACTGGAAAGTTACTGTCTTAATATCTGAACTAAATATAGCGACATTGCCGAATTTTCACTCGAAATCATTGTTCTAAAGGGGCCTACAGAGGTCCGTCCACCTATTGGGAAATGCCGGATGTCGCTCTCGCAGTCATAGGCCACTGCTCCCCATCTACAGCGTACGGATCAGCCGTTGCGCTAAGGGGGTGGCACAAAATGTACTATATGTCGGGGGGCGAGCGTGCGTGCGTGCGTGCGTGCGTGCAGCTTGTTTCATCTACAGTATTTTCCATCATGATTAAAAAAATAAAATAAAAACATTAAAACATTTTACGAAATGTACTCATTCTCATGAACATTTGTCCCCTCACCTTCCTTCGCTTTTTTCCTTTATTTATTAATTAATTTATTTATTATTTGTAATGGGGAAGAAAGAAAACTGACTTGTTCCAAACTCGGCTGAAAAAAAAGAAAAAGAAGAAAAAAAGAAAAGAAAAAGAAAAAGAAGTCTTTCGACAAATGTTCCCTTTTCCTTGTCGCATTGTCGTGCGTGTAACGGCTCAGGATTGGCCATGTATTGCACTGACATGATACAGTCAAGTGAGTACGACGACGCAACCTCTCAACTGCCTTCCTGTTTCGCGTGAGCCATTCAGCTGACGTTCCTCTCTCTCTCTCTCTCTCTCTCTCTCTCTCTCTCTCTCTCTCAAGACTGATCTGGGCTAGTTCATGTGGCAACGTGGTCCCTTCCCAGACATATCCTTTAATTTGAGTAGCCGGTTGTTTCTTTGTCACTGCCTAAAAATAGACGGAGTTTCGTTGCGCGGCTGCCCCGCTGCCGGAGGGGGGTTCGTATCCGTATTTTGGTGCGGTCTTACAGCATTGAGCATTAAACTGACGTGGACAGATAGGGCATTCCCTGCTTTTCTATTTATACACCCAGAGACCTCGGCGAGTATAAAAAAGTCGCAGAATGGCCAGTGATTTCACACATCACCCTTTCGGTTTGATACCTGCTCCTCAACCGGACTGACTCCGGAGCGCATAGTTTTGGACTGCTGCTCACCCCGTGTTTTCTGTGCCTCACTGCTTTGTGTGTTTTCCATAGTGCGTAGCAGACAGGACTGTTACGTACAATTGTCATCGGTGGTTACCATGGAACGATCTAACATGATTCTCTTTCGATCGGCTGGTACGGTTTGTTGCTATTTCAGACTTCAACTTTCATCGATTTTTTTCTCTCTCCATGCTTCTAATTGGTAAAACAAATTAAGTACAAAAATAACAACAAGAACAACAACAAAATAAGAGAAGAAGAAGAAGAAGAAGAAGAAGAAGAAGAAGAAGAGAAAGAAAGAAAAAAAACGTCTGTGCAAAATACGTGTTATTATTCAAAAATGGGAAAAAAGAAGAAGAAAAAAGGGGAGATGCTAACTTTTTCACGTTGTGTTTTTCTTTTTAAAGCCGAGTTGTCTCTGGAAGGGCAGGGACCGAGATCCCGCGAGATTTCATAAACTGATTCACACTATACTACCACCAACAGAATTACACGCAACATTAGGACGTGAGCGGTGCTCTCCACCATTATTAACGGGGTCGGGAGAAGATGGTTGGGGGCAGGAGAGGGGGGGGGGGGGGGGGGGGGGGGGCGGAGGGGGCCAAAGTCCCAAGATTTGTCAAAACTTATAGTGAACAGAAATGCTGAGTCGACACCGACCCGACCCGGTCCGTCCATAATGTATAGCTTATACCTACGAGCCGTGTACTTTACCAGTTAGTTCTTGAATTTTAAAACATCCTATCGGCCGCCTAAGCTAAGCGTCACCTCTTGACGAAGCCGTGTGTTAACCACTCCAGGTCAAACGGCTGATAACATTGCACGTACGCACTAGGCAATTCGAGTGCGGAAAACTCCGTTAGCTTGTTGCGCGACCCAACTGTTCTGTTGTTAATGTATTGTTACATATGATTTTGTTGTTGTTGTTGTTTAAACCAAAACAACTGTTCTGTTGTTAATGTCTTGTTACATATGATTTTGTTGTTGTTGTTGTTTAAACCAAAACAACTGTTCTGTTGTTAATGTATTGTTAAATTATGATTTTGTTGTTGTTGTTGTTTAAACCAAAACAACTGTTCTGTTGTTAATGTATTGTTAAATTATGATTTTGTTGTTGTTGTTGTTTAAACCAAAACAACTGTTCTGTTGTTAATGCATTGTTAAATTATGATTTTGTTGTTGTTGTTGTTTAAACCAAAACTCAGCGTTCTGTTTTCACGTAACGTAACTTTAGTTTCTTCTTTTTCAACAGCAGCCGTCTCACGCTTCTCCTTCTTTGCCGCGGCCTTGATCATTGCCATGTGCACCGCCACCCCAGTAGTCACTGACCCGTGGCGGGACCCTTGCTACAGCGGGACTGGTGGAAACACTCCTACGAACAACGTCGACCTCGTGGAGGTGATGAGTAGCTTGAAGACCTACGCTGGAGACCTCGAGAGCTCTGCCAGAAACCACAAGAACTACTTAACGGTGAGTGACTGCGTTTTTTGTTGTTGGAACTGAGACATGTTGTTGTTGTCGTTGTCGTTGTCATCATCGTTTTCGTTATGGTTGTCGTCGTCGTCGTCGTCGTCGTTGTTTTGTTGTTGTTACTGATGTTGTCGCCGTTGTTGCATTCTTCTTCGTTCAACCATTTGGCTGATGCTTTTTTATGCATTTATTAACAATAACATAATTATCTGTATTGATCAGTATTGTTTCTATATATCGTTCATCTCATCAACTTTACGCAGTGTATGCTTTGATGTTGTTGGTGGTGGTGGCGGTGGTAACACCATCTGATTCCATCAAGTACTATTTTTTCTCTCTTATTCTGCCTGTGTGTTCTCTCTGTCATTTACTGTTTCTATATCTATATCTATCTGTCTGTTTCTCTCTCCCCCCCACCCCCACCCTACCGGCCCCCTTCTCTCTCTCTCTCTTTGTCTGTTTCTCCACCTGAAAGCAAACTGAAGAAATTAGACCGAAATTCCGTACGTATTTTCAGTTTAGATTTTTGTTTCAGGGAGGCCAAAACCCGAGAGTTCCTGCCGCTGTGGCTGACAGCCTGGACAATTTCAATGCACACGTCACAAACTTCCCCTACGATTTCCAGAGTGATCCCAAAGAAAACGTAGGCGTAACTCTCTGTATATTCCTCTCTCTCTCTCTCTCTCTCTCTCTCTCTCTCTCTCTCTCTGTCTGTCTGTCTGTCTGTATGTCCGTCCGTCCATCTGTTTGTTTGTCTGTCTGTCTGTCTGTCTCTGTCTCTTTTTTTCCTCTCTAGGTCTCCGTCTGTCTGTCTCTGTATGTGAGTCTCTCTCTCTCTCTCTCTTTGCTCTGTCTGTCTCTGTCTCTCTGTGTAATATCATGAATTCCAGCGATTTAGGAATGCTTGCTTTTTCCATTATTTAAAAAAAGGGGGAAACATGCGTTCAATGAATCAGTAAACAAATAAATGAATTCATGACCGAATGAATAAAAAAGATTTTTTTTTTAAATACTGCAATTGCATCATCGAATGAATCCAGCAACCAACCATTTGATCACCTAGTCACTCTCCGAACAGATTTCTTCTACCATTGAATCGCCCTGATAGAACCACCATGGTTGACGGCGTAAAAAAAAGCAAGTTCCTTCCTTCCTCCTTTGTACCATCGTATCACATTAGTATGCCCGGTCTCATATAATATTATTTCCTTTCTTGCAACGCAGGTGACCGAAGTCCTCATCACCGACTACATCTACTTGTCCAAATTGTACATCTTCTTCGCCCAGTCCAAACTCAACGCCAACGCCTGTGATCAGAGAGTCGACAAGGCTGACGCCCTCAGAAAGTTCCAGTCCGTTCTGGACAAGACCCTCCTCACACTCTGCGACGTCGACACGTACCTGCGAGCCAGCGGACACCCCATGCCCCCAGAGAAAGTACCAAGTAAAACCGAAGTTCTGGATGCAAGCGTCCCGAAGATGGCCGACATCCCACTCACGTGTGAAACGAACGACAGCCCCAGGAACGAAGTGGACTATGTCAACGCCCGGGACACGGTGAAAACGAGCATTCAGCTGAAGCTGCAGTACATTGTCCTCCACGATCGTCTCTCAAGCCAAAGCAACACTTCCGGTTAAGTGGGCTAATTACTGTGGCACTGACTCATTTCATCCACCGATCGACCCTTCTATTTCTAGCCCCATTGCCACCAAGCTAATACATCTACATATACATCTACTTAACTGACCTCTGGGAAAAGAGGTGCGAAAAAGCTGGCACTGGAATCGGAGTTTGTTCCTGTGAACAAATGAAGCCTATAGCCAGTACTCGTACGTCTAACTCGCAATGGCTTGACAGGTGTGACTAGAAGCAGCTCTCAGTATCTCGGGAAAGCCACGAACTCTGCTAAAAAATTTTTTTTTTAAATTCGCTCACAAGTTCTTTTCAAATGAAAGTTTATACTGGATCTTGTATTTTTTTTAAACAAAGCAAAACTGAGCTGAACAGTTAGGGATTTCTTTTATTTGTATATATATATATATATATATTTTTGTTGTTGTCGTTTTTTTTTGTTTTTTTTTTTTTAAATGTTATTTCTTTTTTAGGCTTTTGTGAAGTATTGTAAAACACTCGTACAAAGTTTCGATTTTTTAAAAATACGGTTAATGAGGTTTCACGTCACCCTGTCATTGCTGTGTATGCCGGCGTTATTTTCTCTTGCGGCAAAGTGTAATGTGGTTACAGGTTATATTAATCTGTACCATCCATACCAATGCTGCAAATTGTTGTTGGGTTGTATTAACCTGTACCATATGGTTATATTAATCCGTACCATTCGTACCGATCCGGCAAAGCGTTGTTGGGTTACATTAATTTCTCAAAAGTGGACTAAAATGTTAGTTCAGCTGTCTTTCTTCTTTTCTTTTTCTTTATTTCTTCAAATTTGTATTGTTGTTGATGGTAGTTTAAAACAAAGTATAAGCATTGTCCTTGTCTTCCATGTATTTTCCTTGTTTTCCATGTATTTTCCTTGTCTTCCATACATGTATTTTTGTCTGTTTACATGCCACTTTAAACATGTACGGCATTCTCATTGAACAGTATGTGCCTTTTTTTCTTCTTTTTTTCTTCTTCTTTTTTAAATATATTTTTTACAAACATTCCTTGTCCTCACAATAGTGCTTATTCCAGTTAAGTGTTCACCTCTTTCTTGCCAAACTCGATCTTAAAACCCCGTGTGAGTCTTTCACATGTTTGTGCAAAGTTCATCTTATGAAGCTACAGATGTGTATTTTGTATTGCTATGACCTGTAGTGATTGCTGTATCATTTTGCATTTAATTATCATGTTTCATTTCGAGTGACATCATGAGACCTAAAGATGTGTCGTTTCATAAACAAACAAACAAACAAACAAACAAACAAGCGAACACACGAATAGACGAACAAACGGGTAAATGAACATACGTGCGATCTTTTGTAAATTCTTAATATATATATATATATATATATTTTTTTTTTTTTTTAATGTGCACCTGGCAATGCTTGTCACACAGAGGTTATACATTTGTTATGTTTATTATCGCTTTCAACTACTGCCATTCCAAGGTGCCGCCTGTATGCTTTAATTGTGATACCGCTGCGAGGAGCTTACATATTTTTCTCCAGAAAAGCAAACGTAAATGTATTGGCACATTTTTCCCCTGTTTACTTTAAAAGTGCTAGTTTTCTGTATTTTGTGCGCTCTTGAAGTGACCGATTAATGGTATAACTATGACGATGGCATGCCAGTATTTCCTTTTAATAACATATTGTATCAAAGCTTTGCGTTGTGTGTTGGAAACCAAATGTCTTTATTTGTTAACGTGAATAACAAGGTGTTTTGTCACTGATGGATGGCGTCCGCGGAGGTTTAGTCGACAATGTGATGGTGACTATAATGCGTACATAATTATACACATTTTTTCTTTTTATACAATTTGACTTGTAAACCGGTTTTGATTGGCACACGTGTACTTAATTTTGATACGCATTTTGCACAAGTTTCTTGATGTAATTTTTTGTGGTTTGATACTTAATGTATATGTTTATTAATAGACCTGTACGTTTGTGTGTGTGTTTCCCACCCCCTCCCTTTTTTATATATATACATTTTTTTATATACAGATCTGACTGTTTTTTGTTGCTGTTCTCGGTTTCAATATTTCTTTCAAGAAGGTACGACCTGACTATTTTACCTGGTCCTAAATCTCACCCGATTACTCAACTGATTCAAGATCTGAAGACTAGTGACAATTAATGTGAGCATGTGTTGGCGAGTTCTTAACAATTAGTAGCCTTAAGTTTTTTTTTAGTTGTCGGGTTTTTGCGATGTTTAGCTATCTCTCGCACGTTAAATGAAATATGCACCAATAGTATGACAACAGCTGTGACCCCCACAACAATAGTTGTAATAACTAATGGAAAGTTAGAGCTTGGAATCGACCAGAATAAGGTAACGAAACGTGTAAGTGGTTATAACACCTACAGTATTATTGACCAATTCTTCATGCCGCATGTTCGTAACCAGTGAGCTCATCAGCAGTAATTAAGACAGTTAAATTATGACTCGGAGTCAGAATATCAGTTTTTATATGACATTACGTTCGTCGTTTACAAATTTTGCTCTAATCTAGCTAGTAAATATGCAATACTGCAGAATCTGAAAAAGAAAAGAAAAAGAAGGTTTTAGCAAATTAGCATATAAGAATCAAGAAATTTCCCTACCCCATCCCCACCCCACGTCATCCTGATATAACCGTAAACATAATGATTGACTGGCTCCCCCCACCCCCCCACTCCACACACACACCATATCCCATTTGTGTTGACAAGAATACGTACTTACATCAAAGAATGGACCTATGTCTGAAACTCTCGTGTTCTGCATACGCTGGAGCAGATACTGAACAGTGAAATGAGTTGAATAACCGCATATATTATTTCGCCGAAGGTCAACTCCTTTATATACATATATATTGTGACCACAGCAATGTCGTCAGTGGAAAATGCTTTGGCTTTTTGTTTTGTTTGTTGTTTGTTTTGTTTTCGCGATTCAATGACTCCTAACTGATTCAAAGTCT
>JABMCL010000064.1:95000-100000 GCA_018857735.1 Alviniconcha marisindica
CTCCATTATTCCTCCTTCCTCCTCCCCCCTCCCCCCCATTCTCTTCCTTCTCCCCCCCCTCCAATTTCCTCCTTACCCCCCCCCCCCCCCCCAGCCTCTTACCTTCCTCACTCGCCCTTCTCCCTTCCCCCTTCCCCTAGTTAGCTGCTCTGTTTTTGTGGCCGAGTAGGCCTTATAGAAGATTTAAAAAAAGGGAAGAAGAAGAAGAAGAAGTAAGTAAGTAAGTAAGTAATTTGGTGTTTTACGCCCAGTCAAAGAAGAAGAAGAAGAAGTAGAAGAAGAAGAAGGGTCATATATACCTTTCATTTAGGATGTTATAGAGACCGACAGCAGAAACATCATCCGCCTTTCTCTTTTTCTGCTTTTGACTACCTGGTTGAAACCGGCCTTCTGAAAACCTGACTGGGGAGGCCGGTTTCGACCAGGTGATCCACAAGGACGACCTGCTACGTCAATTCAGTTTAGTCAGACACGGATGAGCTGACGTCTTCAAACACCTCGGTCTTGATTGGTTGTTTTCCTTCCAAACTGACATCGTAGCGGGGGAATAAGGAGATCTAATTCGAAACGGAAAACGAACAAATCGGCTGTACGTGAAAGAGTTACTGATTAGGAACGATCGTGGGTGAGTCAGAGAACGAAAGTGACGGATACATGTATGTGAGTAGAGAAGGGAGGGAGGGGGGGGGGGAACACGAGGGACCGTGCCGGACAAAACTAGAGAGAGAGGGGGGGAGAGTGCGGACCAGATGGAAAATGAGAGAGCAGAGAGAGAGAAGGAAGTGCGGAGAGAGAGAGAGAGAGAGAGAAGAGAGAGGGAGGAGAGAGAGATGCGGAGGAGAGAGAGAGAGAGAGAGAGAGAGAGGGGAGGGGGGGGAGAGAGGAAGAGAGAGAGAGAGAGAGAGAGAGGAGGGAGAGAAATAGACAGAGAAGAGAGAGAGAGAGAGAGAAGAGAGAGAGAGAGAGAAAGATGAAGCGGACAGAGAGGAGAGAGAGAGAGGAGAGAAGGATGCAGAAGAGAGAGAGAGAGAGAGAGAGAGCAATTCCAATCGTGGCTTGCTAGAAAGCTGTGACAGATTGGCACAGGCACACTATACAGAGAGATAAACAGTCACACACGCGCACGCACGCACGCACGCACGCACGCACGCACGCACGCACGCACGCACGCACTCACACACACACACACACACACAACAACAACAACAACAACAACAACAACAACAAAAACAGCAACAACAAACAAGAACTAAAGTCTAATTCTCACGGGAAGAGTTTTATTCTCCATTCGAAGTAAAAGTCAGTCCACAATTCATATTCAAATCAACTCTGAACGGCACCCATCAAGATGCCTACACAAGAACCTGGCCACGAAACAAACCATACCATGTATAAGTCTGAATGAGCGTCAGCATCACGCTGTATAAAACAAACAAACAAACAAACAAAAACCAAACGAAAAAATATATTTAAAAAGAAAGAAAGAAAAAAGAAAAAACTAAGCAAATTTCACCTTTGCCCAGACTGTGACCACAAGTAAAACACAGATGAATGTATGTATCGCTAGGGGGAAAAAAAGAGGCAGTTAAGTTCAAAACAAATGCATAAATAGTAATAAGCATTAAATGACAACCCCCCCCCCCCCCCCCCCAACCCCACCCCCCGCATACAAACAAACAACAACAACAAAGACGACCCTGTCAGGAGAATTTTTGAGAATACAAAGAGATTCTGCATGCCCTATGGTCGGGAACCGTGTCCACACATTTACATGCATAATCTGACTGTTTTGAAATGGAATAAATAATAGATTTTCACGTAACATTTTCAATCCAGTTTTCTTTCTCCTCCATTAACCACTTCACTGCCGTGCATTCACGAACGCCACATACCAGGGCGGTAAAATGTTAATTCTGAAATCCTTAAAGCGTTTAGAATGAGGAAGGATTTGCATTAGAATTAAAATGCACAGTAATGAAAGTAGGCTTGATATAGGGACGGCAGTTTTTCCCCCATGTTTGCAGGCCTGCGTGTCACTGTTGACAATCAGTTCAGGAACAATTCCGGGTTTTGGTGGGGCAGTGAATGGTTTAACAGAGAAGCAGACTCTGTGCAGGTGGACTGGAAGCCAGGTTTAAGGATGGCCAATCAAAACATCCTCGAGATTTCGACCAATCAAAACCACAGACAGATTGGGCGTTAATTGGCTGTCACTGAGAAGTCTTTGTGCAGCCAGGTACACACTCAGCTTATACAGTTATTTCTCGTCAGCACGCGAGTTCCCCACAACATATAGATTTTCTCTGTCGGTCTTTCTGTCTGGTCTGTCTGTCTGGTCTGTCTGTCTGTCTGTCTGTCTGTCTGTCTGTCTGTCTGTCTCTTTCTCTCTGTCTGTCTGTCTGTCTGTGGGGTTCAAAGTATAACATTCATGACCAAGCAGAACACAAAGTTTCGCCGGCAATCCGACTATACATTCACAGAATGCACAGTGTGAGGAATATGTACAGTTATCACTGACTGACTGGGTCTATATACTGTATCAGGTAGGGACAAAATATGCAGTTACCGATTTATAAACGATACAAAGGAAAGCAAAATCTGTAATTTTGAACAATCAAACAAACAAAAACAACACACACACACACACACACACACACACACACACACACACACACACACACACACACACACACACACACACACATACACAACACACACACACACACACACACACACACACACACACACACACACACACACACACACACACACACACACACACACACACACACACACATTCACGCATACACCCCCCTACCTTTCCCCCCCCACCCCCCCCCCCCCACACACACACATACTCCCAGCTCCCCCACACACTCACTCACTCCCCCATTCCCCTAATATTTACCAAGACAAATAATTTCAGGACACAGTATCAGTTGGTCATTTGTGAAAAATCAGAACAGACTGGATACATGCAGTAAAACAAACCAAAACAACAACAAAAACACTCACCCCAAACCCCCCACTGAGCAAACAAAACGTTGATACAACGATTGCGGATGACTCGAATGGACTAAAATCATTCGACAAAAAGCGGTCTTGAGTATTTCAAACAATAGAATCAAAGTTAATGCCTCAGGATTGTTTTTATCGACTGTTACATATCGTCTATATCAACAACATCTGGAGAGTAATGCACTCCAAGTGCCCTGTGCCTTTCCCCTTACAAAAACCAAACAAACAAAACCAAAAACCAAAACAACAACAACAACAATGAGAAAGACACTTGCCAATCCTATCGAGACAGTATTGTGTGTGTGCGTGCGTGCGTGCGTGCGTGCGTGTGTGCGTGTGTGCGTGTGTGCGTGTGTGTGTGTGTGTGTGTGTGTGTGTGTGTGTGTGTGTGTGTGTGTGTGTGTGTGTGTGTGTGTGTGTGTGTGTGTGTGTGTGTGTGTGTGTGTGTGTATTAGAATTAGTAAATGAATATTCACATTTATGATGCGATTCACCACAACCACAACTACTGCAGTGACAACCACAACAAACAAAAAACAAACAGCAGTACCAGCGATAAAAAAATGAAGGTTTTAACTGACATGTATCGTTTGACGGAGAATATCATTATTATCACAGAGAAAATGCTTTGCCTTTCAGCAAAAAAACAAAAACAAAAACAAAAACAAAACATTCAAAACTGAATTGCATTTAGTAAAAATAAAAATGAACTCAAAACAGAATGCTTTGCACCTGATAATAATAATAATAATATACACTTATCATGCGCTCATCAACGCCCTGAGCGCTCACATGATACTGACATATTAACCTAAATACGATTTTCTGTACACATGTAGAGCACAACCCTACCATTTTTCTCTTTTTGATACAAAATAAAGACATTCAAAGAACCTGATACAAAATAAAGACATTCAAAGCGAGACATTTCCGTTTCAGTGATCGATAAAAAGCAAATTCAATACGGGACTGAAACACAGTACTGTTTATACTTTTCATATAAAATTGAGCGTAAAAACCCGTTATCAAACACTCATCACCGGGAACACACGAGTATATAACATATGGAAGACACTTGCACAATACTGAAAACTTGAAGTCGCTGAGATCTTTCTTTTCAAATGCAATGCTTTAACAAGGCCCTTTTATTACACAATCGTGTGATAGTTTCACTGCATTTTCATACCCTGACGAACCAGTTCCCGAATTCCGATGTACGGAATGAACACATAACCCGTAATAGTTACGTGCTAATTAAAATACTGACCACATCTGTTTTCCGGACACACCCGGCGGTTCGCAGTCTCCCCCCACCCACCCACCCTTGAAATTTGCAAATCATGCACGTGCGAGGATACCCAGACATCTGCACTCCTCGAATGATAACACCGCGTTTTATAGTACAGTACTGACTAAATCATTACATGCAGAGAGAGAGAGAGAGAGAGAGAGAGAGGGGGGGAGGGAGACAGAGACAGAGAGAGACAGAGACAGAGACAGACCGAGAAAAAGAAAGAGACAGAGAGACAGAGACAGATAGAGACAGAGACAGAGACAGAGAGACAGAGACAGAGAATATGCATGTGTGTACGCGCGCGTGCATGATTGTTTGTTCAAACTGGACTCTTCCAACCACATCCTTGTTCTCCTGGTCTGTGCTGTTTGACGTTTCTGTTCAGCAAGAGCGACGAGGCTCAGAAATAAGACGAAGATCATGGCAACCACCGAGGAGGTACAGGCAACTATAATTACAAACAGTCCGTCTCGTTGATTCTCGTTATGAACACAACCCCCCATCCCACATCCCACCCATCGTCATTACACAGATGTCCAGTCACATCCGTTGAGGACGTCCACAGCGTTCAACAGGATAGCTTTGACGTCAGTAGAAACCACGTAATCGCGAGCACCGCGAAAGTCCTCAGGCGTCCACGGAGACCTGCTTCTGTCCTGGGTGGCCCGTACCACAAGCCTGTGCGCTT
>JABMCL010000064.1:110000-115000 GCA_018857735.1 Alviniconcha marisindica
AAAGTACAAAACCCAAGGACTGACTGTAACCTAACTTCTTTTTTCACCTCACTGAGCGTAAAGCAAAAAAAAAAAAAACAAGGACTGACTGTAACCTAACTTCTTTTTTTCACCTCACTGAGCGTAAAGTAATATAAAAACAACAACAAAACAAAACAAAAACAAGGACAGGCTGTAGCCTAACTTCTTTTTTCACGTCGCTGAGCGCAAAATGAAAACAAACAAACAACAACCAAGGACTGACTGTAACCTAATTTCTTTTCTCATCTCGCTGAGCGCAAAGTAAAAACAACAACCAAGGACTGTCTGTAACCTAACTTCTTTTTTCACCTCACTGAGCGTAAAGTACAAAACCCAAGGACTGACTGTAACCTAACTGCTTTTCTCACCTCGCTGAGCGCAAAGTAAAAAAAACCCAAGGACTGATGTAACCTAACTTCTTTTTTCACTCACTAAGCGAAAGTAAAAACCCAAGGACTGACTGTAACCTAACTTCTTTTTTTCATCTCACTAAGCGTAAAGTACAAAACCCAAGGACTGACTGTAACCTAACTTCTTTTTTCACCTCACTGAGCGTAAAGTAAAAAACCCAAGGACTGACTGTAACCTAACTGCTTTTCTCACCTCGCTAAGCGCAAAGTAAAAAACAACAACCAAGGACTGATTGTAACCTAACTTCTTTTTTTCATCTCACTAAGCGTAAAGTAAAACCCCCAAGGACTGACTGTAACCTAACTACTTTTTTCACTTCACTGAGCGTAAAGTAATTAAAAACATACAAAAACAAGGACAGGCTGTAGCCTAACTTCTTTTCTCACCTCGCTGAGCGCAAAATAAAAACAAACAAACAAAAAACAACAACCAAGGACTGATTGTAACCTAATTTCTTTTCTCATCTCGCTGAGCGCAAAGTAAAAACAACAACCAAGGACCGTCTGTAACCTAACTTCTTTTTTCACCTCACTGAGCGTAAAGTACAAAACCCAAGGACTGACTGTAACCTAACTGCTTTTCTCACCTCGCTAAGCGCAAAGTAAAAAACAACAACCAAGGACTGATTGTAACCTAACTTCTTTTTTTCATCTCACTAAGCGTAAAGTACAAAACCCAAGGACTGACTGTAACCTAACTTCTTTTTTCACCTCACTGAGCGTAAAGTACAAAACCCAAGGACTGACTGTAACCTAACTTCTTTTTTCACCTCACTGAGCGTAAAGTACAAAACCCAAGGACTGACTGTAGCCGAACTGCTTTTCTCATCTCGCTGAGCGTAAAGAAAAAACAACCTTCATAGTCACCATCTTCGTCGTCGTCACCATCATCGTAGTCATCGTAATCATCTTCACAATAAATGTCATCGTCTTGTCAGTTGTCTCCGTCGTCGTTCTCCTCCTCATTATCTTCATAAAAAGAAATATTCCCTAATGCATTATTCCACTTCGATTTCCAACTGCCTGGAGGATAGCTTACGTGCGCGGACTAATGCGGTGAGAAAAGCAGTTCGGCTACAGTCAGTCCTTGGGTTTTTTATTCGACGCTCAGTGAGGTGAAAAAAGAAGTTAGGTTACAGTCAGTCCTTGGGTTTTGTACTTTACGCTCAGTGAGGTGAAAAAAGAAGTTAGGTTACAGTCAGTCCTTGGGTTTTGTACTTTACGCTCAGTGAGGTGAAAAAAGAAGTTAGGTTACAGTCAGTCCTTGGGTTTTGTACTTTACGCTCAGTGAGGTGAAATGCTTTTGTTCTCACTGATCGGACGTATGTCCCCGAGTCGGACCAGAATGCAACCCAGGGCCGCCCTCAGTCGGATTAGAGTGGAACCCAGGACCACCCTCAGTCGGATTAGAGTGGAACCCGGGACAGCCCTCAGTCGGATTAGAGTGGAGCCCGGGACAGCCCTCAGTCGGATTAAAGTGGAACCTGGGGCAGCCCTCAGTCGGATTAGAGTGGAGCCCGGAACAGCCCTCAGTCGGATTAGAGTGGAACCCGGGACAGCCCTCAGTCGGATTAGAGTGGAGCCCGGAACAGCCCTCAGTCGGATTAGAGTGGAGCCCGGGACAGCCCTCAGTCGGATTAAAGTGGAACCTGGGGCAGCCCTCAGTCGGATTAGAGTGGAGCCCGGAACAGCCCTCAGTCGGATTAGAGTGGAACCCGGGACAGCCCTCAGTCGGATTAGAGTGGAGCCCGGAACAGCCCTCAGTCGGATTGGAATGGAGCCCGGGACAGTCCTCGGTCGGATTAGAGTGGAGCCCGGACAGCCCTCAGTCGGATTAGAGTGGAACCCGGGACAGCCATCAGTCGGATTAGAGTGGAGCCCGGGACAGCCCTCAGTCGGATTAAAGTGGAACCCGGGACAGCCCTCAGTCGGATTAGAGTGGAGCCCGGGACAGCCCTCAGTCGGATTAAAGTGGAACCCATGACAGCCCTAAGTCGTATTAGAGTGGAACCTTGGACCGCCGTCAGTCGGATTAGAGTGGAACCCGGGACCGCCGCTGTAAGGGCGAAACACTAGCTGATAAACCTGAGGGTGAGAACTGACCCCTCGGCCACCGTGACGTCGCCTTCGTTCAAGCTGCGCTTAAATTCATGGAACTTACTATTCACAGAATATATGCGACACGCATTTGTTATTCACAGAATGCGATATATAATATACATTTGTTATACTAACTCCATGTCAGCTTACCGCCACTTACTGCTCCTGTGCCTTAATTATCACAACAGTGTTACTAAAAAAAAAATCAAAAAAAATTCAACCGCTGGTTTAGGAACAGGTTTCAACTGAGAAGCTGTGCGTCCAGTTTTCGGGAACGTAGCCTTTTTCAAAGCTTTCTTGGCAGAGCTTAATCTTTCTCTTCGTTGGTCTTTAGCCTTTCCCCGTTAGTGTCTTCTATTTCGAGTCCGAGGTTGTTTTGATGCGATCCCTCCCTTCCATTAAATTTTGTTGGCAGAATTACTTAACAATAATTACCGGGCGATGCCAAGGAAAAGCAAACAACAATAAAACAACCTACCTCCCCCTCCCCCCCCCCCCCCCATACACACACCACCACCACCACCACTGCCACCACCACCAGCAACATGCTGATCTGAAGATGACAGGTTTCAAACTGAGCGAGGCTAGGGATGGGGGTATGTGGGGGTCCGGCTGCGTGGGTTGGGGTTGGGGGTGAGGGTGAGGGGTGGGGTAGGGGGAGAAGATGGTGTGTAAACGAATCGTTATAGCGTTGTTGGCCTTTTCGCTTCCGTTTCCAAGCCATTTTGAAGCATTTTTTTTGTACGAACAGAGGCGTCAGTCATGTGCAGCCTACCGCGAAGTCGTTGGGGAAGACGGAAGCGAAACGACACCCAGACCATCAGATTTCACACCATGAGATCAAAACACACAAAAGATAGAATAATTATATGCTCGTATATGCACGGCATCGAGCTTTGGAAATTATTGTATAATTATTTATATACATATACCGCATACAGAAAACCAGTCATGCATAAAACAAAATCCCTAAGTTTCAGACACTCCTCTGAGCACGGCTGCTTGGCCACATTACGACTGATGTCGATGCATTCAAGAACCGCGACTTCCCAGGTGATTAAAAATAGACCAACAATTTAAACAGAAGACAATTTTAATCTTTAATCAGTTTATCTGCACAGAGGCAGATCAGTCCTTGGAGTCACATAGTCTCTTCAAGATGGTCTGCAGACGGCTTGGAACTTATAAGTATGACACAAGCGAGACAGGATTTGGCGGTTTTGACCTCATAAAGAGTCCGACGGCCTTCCAGTTGCTTTATACCGTACCTAACTGTCCAAAGGGGTGTGACATGTCCGGTCCATTGATGAAATGCTTTGGAATTCATGCAGCATTTTTGGAAGAGTCTCGGGGATCGGTTTTGCTTGGGGGTTGGAGGTGGGCGGATGGGGGGACGGGGGAATATCTTTTCCTCATCACGTCATCATTATTATCCCCAAATCACACAGGTATAGACACACCTACGAAACATGGATGGCGGTTGGGAATGGGAATGGGAATCCGCTCGTTCTAGCCGTTATAAAAAGGGCAGAAAAAGCCAGCATGGCAGTTGCTGAAGACTGCGTGCCCCTGAAACTGGATTCTGCTGAAGACCCGGTTATCCGAAGGCGAGACGTTGCTGCAAGGGACATTGCTGGACTCCACCGTGTGACTATGAGAGCAGGTGCCTGTAATGCCTTTAGATCACGCGGGGACCGTTAGTGCCTTATCGCTATAGTCTTACTATAGTATCTGAGTGCCTGCAATGCCTTTAGAACACGCCGAGACAGTTAGTGCCTTATCGCTACAGTCCTACTATAGTATCTGACCATGAGGTGCTTATACTCATTTAAAAACAAACAAACGTGGAGACAGTTATTGCTTTGTCGCTATAGTATTACTATAGTATTTGACCCCGAGGTACTTTTAATGCTTTTAGAACATGTGGACATAGTTATTGCTTTATCGGTATAGTCTTACTATAGTACTTGACCATGGGGTACTTACAATGCTTTTAGATCACGTGGACACAGTTGCTTCATCGCTGTAGTCTTACTACAGTATTTGACCATGGGGTACTTACAATGATTTTAGATCACGTTGGTACAGTTATCGTTTTATCGCTATAATCTTACTATAGTACTTGACAATGGGGTACTTACAATGATTTTTAGAACACGCTGAGACAGGTACTGAGACAGTATCTGACCATGAGGTGCTTATAATACTTTTAGAACACGTTGAGACAGTTACTGCTTTAACTTACATTAGCATTTGACCATGAGGTGCTTATAATACTTTTACAACACGTTGAGACAGTTACTGCTTTAACTTACATTAGCATTTGACCATGAGGTGCTTATAATACTTTTAGAACACGTTGAGACAGTTACTGCTTTAACTCACTGTAGTATTTGACCATGAGGTACTTACAATGTTTTTACAACACGTTGAGACAGTTACTGCTTTATCTTACTGTAGTATTTGACC
>JABMCL010000064.1:120000-125000 GCA_018857735.1 Alviniconcha marisindica
ACATTTTAGGGACACCCTTACACATCAGGACCATCCTATTACCCTTTAAAACAATTGATTACAAAAAAACTGTAAATAAGACAAAAAAAAAAAAACAAACACCCCCTCCCCGACAGAAAGGGGGTGGGGGTGGGGGTGGGGGGTGGGGGAGACATGCGTGTGTGTGTGTGTGTGTGTGTGTGTGTGTGTGTGTGTGTGTGTGTGTGTGTGTGTGTGTGTGTGTGTGTGTGTGTGTGTGTGTGTGTGTGTGTGTGTGTGTGTGTGTGTGTGTGTGTGTGTGTGTGTGTGTGTGTGTGTGTGTGTGTTCACTCAAATTCCACCCTTATCGGTAGGGTTCATAATGCGCATTCCGTTTAGTTGCCTTTTTTGTTGTTGTTGTAAATATATTTAAAAAAATAAATAATAACAATCCAAAGAAGAAGCTTCAAAGCTTCTCACGAACACGAAGTTAGACTAATTGTTCCACGCCGCTTGCAATGACGCTCCAATTCCGTGTGTGCAGGTCGAAGAATTCCCTGCTTGTGCCTCGTGTTCCTGATGGTGACGTGGAACGTGTCTCCTCCGTGTCATGGCCACCCTCTTCACCCCCGCCACCGCCACCGACATCACGGACATCACCACCAGCCGCTCCGACTGCGGCACGAGTTAAGCCGAACGCCCATTTGGGTTTCGCCTTGTCTTCAATCCGGAAGTGACGCAGACGAGTGCGGAGGAGAAGGACGAAATGTCAGGTGACGTTTTTTTTTTTTTGTTTTTTTTTGCCAAGCACGTCAGTGTGGGGCGTGTATTCAGAAAGATCCACCCATCATCGCAATATTCTTCCGGCTCACTCATTCAAGCGTCTTTGTTGTATGATTTATGCGTTGTTTTTTCTCACATGTTCATCCCGTATTATACTTTTTTCTTCCATGGTCGCAGATGACTATAATACTTCCCAGTCAGAACTGAGGCGACCATGTACGTACTTCTTCAGGGCCGGACGTAGTAGATGGGAAAGGGAAGACGTGGGGTGGGGTGGCGGTGGGGGGAGGGGGGAGGGGGGGTTGAAGATACAGGGGTAGAAATAGTGGTGAACTTAATCTACAACTATACCAGTTCAGCTTCCAATTCAACCTCCCCCTCCCCGCACACACACACACACACACACACACACACACACACACACACACACACACACACACACACACACACACACACACACACACACACACACACACACACACACACACACACACACACACACACACACACACACACACACAGCAGCACACACACACACACACAACACACACACACACACACACACACACACACACACACACACACACACACACACACACACACACACACGCACGCACCACGCACCACACACACACACACACACACACACACACACACACAAGAGAGAGAGAGAGAGAGAGAGAGAGAGAGAGAGAGAGAGACAGACAGACAGACAGACAGACAGACAGACAGACAGACAGACAGACAGACAGACAGACAGACAGACAGACAGACAGACACAGACACAGACAGACACAGACAGACAGACAGAGAGAAGGCGGACAAGTGAGTCATTTTTGTCTCTGTATAGAGCTACCTAACCTAGACCCGCTCTTCTACTACCGGGCATTGTCAGCACCCCAGGCAGTACGACCGTATAATATATAATTTATACACTTTCATTTGAAGATGAGCATTTATTTTGATTCTGTATTTCAAGTCCTGTGCAAGTACCGAGTGAGTGTGAGATCCAGCCGTTGTCCGAGCTTGTGCAGTCTGTGGTGAACAGTGCTTTCATGACACACTACTATGTAGCACAGGTGTTACACCTTATCGTAAGTTCTTGTGCATTTCTCTACACACACGTACTTTATTCAGGATGTGTGTGTGTGTGTGTGTGTGTGTGTGTGTGTGTGTGTGTGTGTGTGTGTGTGTGTGTGTGTGTGTGTGTGTGTGTGCCAGTGTGAGTGTGTGTGTGTGTGTGGGGTGTGTGTGTGTGTGTGTGTGTGTGTGTGTGTGTGTGTGTGTGTGTGTGTGTGTGTGGGTGTGTGTGTGTGTGTGTGGGGTGGTGTGTGGGTGTGGTGGGTGGTGTGTGTGTGAGAGAGATTGTTTGTGTGGGAGAGAGAGAGAGAGAGGTGTGTGTGTGTGTGTGTGTGTTGTGTGTGTGTGTGTGTGTGTGTGGTGTGTGTGTGTGTGTGTGTGTGTGTGTGTGTGTGGTGTGTGTGTGTGTGTGTGTGTGTGTGTGTGTGTGTGTGTGTGTGTGTGTGTGTGTGTTAGTAGTAAGTAAGTAAGTAAGTAAGTAAGTTGGTGTTCTACGCCCAGTCAACCAATGCGGTTATATAAGGGCAAAGTTGTCCAAGGATCAAAAGCAGAAACAGAAAACTAAACAAGAACTAAATGTTCACGTGTGTTAGAGGATGTACCTCTGGTGGAGTTTATGTACCTTGTATTTACACGCATGCCAGGTGAGAGTTACCGTAGGCGACTCATGTTTTTGCTGTACGGCCTACTTATTACGTATTACGTATTTCGAGCGCTAATTAACTCCCTTGTGTGTTGATTCCATACAAGAACTAACAAGCATTAAGTCAACAGCCTAACAGAGAAAGGTAGGTAGGTAGTGTTGCTTAATGTCCTCAGATGTCAGTTGACATATTAGGGACAAGCTGAGACCAATGCCGAAGCATGGTTCAATATAGCTTTACGTCCACGGAAACCAGAAGGCTCGTTAGGACGGACAGCCCAGGACGGCCACCTCGACTCTCACACAGCTCCTGAACTATGTAACACTAACAGAGAAACTTATATCTTAAGTGATTCGATCTTTTTGGTTATTTTTTTTATTTTGATGGTGTTTCCAGCAGGAGGAAAGAATACGTGACGACAACTATATTGAATACCTGAACGGGGTTCAGCCATTTCAGGGGTTCCTTCCCTTGGTTCGACGGCATCAACCATACGCGGTGAGTTGTCTCTCTTACACTGTGAAACAGCTTTTATTGGTAATCACTTCTATTCGTCTGTTGCTCTTCAGAGATTAATCATAAATAATAATCCTGGATACCTGTTATAGTTTATGGTTTCTGTGGACGTTAAGCACCATGTTTACTTTTACTATGGATAGAGTGCAAATCTTCTTGCAAAACAAAAATTCAATGCGCTATTTACTCATCTATCTATCTATCCATCTATCTATCTATCTATCTATCTATCTATCTATCTATCTATCTATCTATCTATCTATCTATCTATTCTTCTTCTTCCATGGTTCGCCCTGATATAACCGCAATGGTTGACTGGGCGTAAAACACCAAGTTATTTACCTCTACCATGTTGCTTTACGTCCACACAAACCATAAGGCTTATTAGGGACGGGCAAATGGAAATGGGGGGAAAGCGAAAATTATACACCTCTCGCTACACTGTCACCACCAGAATGAGTCCTGCATTAAGAAGGGAAGCGATGAGAGCCATTTTAATGTTTCATTAATTGTGAGGGACAAAGTCACAAGACAGTGTTCACAAACCACAACCTTTTTGAAGAGAGGGGAGAGCCGAAGCGGAGTCGAGCCGAGGCCCTTCTGCTTACCAGCCTAACACCTTACCGCTGGGCCAAACCGGCCCTCTCTATTTTCTGTTACACACAAAACAACAACACACAACACACACACACACACACACACACACACACACACACACACACACACACAAGCACGCAGGCACGCACGTACACACACACACACACACACACACACACACACACACAACAACAACAACACACAACACACAACAACACCACCACACCAAACACACACACACAACACACAAAATTAAAATTAATAATACACACACACACAAAAACACACCACACACAAAAAAAATAAACAATCAACCCAAAAAACACAAGCACGACAGCATCCAATAAAAACACAAACAAAAAACCAAAACACAACACACACAAACACACAACAACAACAACAACGCACTAACACACACACACACATCACATCATCACAAACACAACAATATATCATCACACATCAAAAATAATATCAAACACAAACGCATCGCACGCACGTACACACACATAACACACAAAACAATACCACATAACACACATACAAAAACATACCCCATCACAATAATCATCAACATCACATCATAAAATACAACCACAATAATTACAACACACACACACATCATGCATGCACGCACGCACGTACACACACACACACACACAACACACACACACACACACACACAACACAACCATCACACACACACACACACACAACACACACACACACACACCAACACGCAGCAGCAGTATCGATACTACAAACAAACAAACACAACCACACACACACACACCACACACACCCCAACTAATTAATCAAGCATCGACCATCAGAATACAACAAAACACACACAAACACAACAACACAACAACAAACACACACACACAAACACAACACAACCCCGCATTCACTACGCAGTACACACAACCACACAACACACATCACCACACACACCACACCCACAACCAACCACACACACACACACACACCACAATTTTTAAACCAACACACATTCCATACAACGCACGCACGCACGTACACAAAACCATCACACACACACACACACAACAAAACCACACCACACACACACACACACACACACACACACACACACACACACACACACACAATCACGCACGCAGATCACACACACACAACCCACACACACACCCCACAACCACACACACAACACACACACACACACACACAAAGCACCCCCACGCACGCACGAAACCCCCACCCACACAACACAACACACACACCCAAAACATCACAAACACACACACTCAAGGAGCTCAGACAGATACTGAGGGGATGTGCCAGAGAAGAAATTATCCTTAATTCAATTTTTGTGTGCATTGTCGTATGGAACAAATCTCCAAATGAACATATCCTGCCAGCTGAACTTCTTTTGGAGCCAGT
>JABMCL010000064.1:132500-140000 GCA_018857735.1 Alviniconcha marisindica
AGATGGGCAGCGATGAGAGCCATTTTAATGTTTCAGTAGGAAGTGATGGACAAAGTCACAAGACTGTGTCCACAAACCACAACCTTTTTGAAGAGAACGGAGAGCCGAAGCGGTATCGAACCGAGGTCCTTCCGCTTACCAGCCTAACGCCTTACCGCTAGACCAAACCGGCTCACACTTTTCATGTACCTCAGGAAAATGTTAATGTATCAAACGAGCAGCGTGTATGTTAAACTTTATTTATATAGCACAATGTAAGTAATATTTATGACTTAGAAGCAGTGTTCAGGGGCCCTTTAGAAAAGAGAAGAAAAAAAGGGTACACTGCACTATGCAGGGTTTCTCTTTGCTGGTCGCAAGCGGGGACAGTATCGTCGGTTCAAGCGGGGACAGTATCGTCGGTTCAAGCGGGGACAGTATCGTCGACTCAAGCGGGGACAGTATCGTCGACTCAAGCGGGTACAATATCGTCGACTTTTAAGCCGGGACAGTATCGTCGGTTCAAGCGGGGACAGTATCGTCGACTCAAGCGGAGACAGTATCGTCGACTCAAGCGGGGACAATATCGTCGACTCAAGCGGGGACAGTATCGTCGACTCAAGCGGGGACAGTATCGTCGGCTTTTGTTGAGGCAGCATGTTCCCTTCTGGAGTTCTTCCCCTCCACCCCCACCCCCCATGTCCCTCCCCGCTCCCCTTCCCCCTCACCTCCCGACTCTTACTCCTTAGTTTTTGTTCAAGATGTTCCTCTGCAGGTGGGGAAGACCAGGTGGGGTAGGGAGGGCGGGTGGCAGTGCGTGATAAAGTTAATTCATTCATTCATTCAGTCAGTCAGTCAGTCTTCTGTCTGTGTATCTGTCTGTCTCTGTCTCTATCTCTGTCTATGTCTCTGTCTCTGTCTGTCTGTCTTTTTGTCTGCCTGTCTGTCTGTTTCTGTCTCTCTCAGCTTGATGTTATTCAAACCCAAATCTAATGTGTATGTTTGTGTGTGTGTATATGTGTGTGTGTGTGTGTGTGTGTGTGTGTGTGTGTGTGTGTGTGTGTGTGTGTGTGTGTGTGTGTGTGTGTGTGTGTGTGTGTGTGTGTGTGTGTGTTTATATATATATAATGTGTGTGTATATGTATATAAAACACGATCTTGCGCAGTACGTAAACAATTGTTTACTTAATTCGCCAACTGCCTAAAAAAATAATAATTAAATCAATAAAAAGAAAGAAATTAGAACAAAGAGAGAGAGAGAGAGAGGAGAGAGAGAGAGAGAGAGAGAGAGAGAGAGAGAGAGAGAGAGAGAGAGAGAGAGAGAGAGAGAGAGACCCCCCACATCGAGGCGCGCTGACTAATTTCGCAAGAACGGAGATAGCTATGAGCTGTTTTCAAACAGTTTACTTCAACCACACAAAAGTGCCCGAACTGTCGCAGGGACTTTAGCCAATCACATTCTTCAGAACCCAGGCGGGGTTTACAGTACTGATGAAATACCGGAAGAAAATCCATTACGAAGTTTTGATCAGAACGAACTTGCGGTTCTTAGGCATGGTTTACCCACAACGTAATTCGCCAGACGCAGTTAGTGAAGTAATTGATCAATAATTAAGCTGCTCACAGACTAAAGCTAAACACGTGGCCGTCTGGGAATTTTACTCTCTGGCTTTACTGGATTTTGCTGAGCTGTCCAATTTGCTGATTAATGTTTGATAGGATGACGGGGAGAGAGAGAGAGAGAGGGAGAGAGAGAGAGAGAGAGAGAGAGAGAGAGAGAGAGAGAGAGAGAGAGAGAGAGAGAGAGAGAGACAGAGAGACAGAGAGACAGAGAGACAGAGAGACAGGAGAGAAGAGAGAGAGAGAGAGAGAGAGAGAGAGAGAGAGAGAGAGAGAACTCGAAATTGAACTCGAAAACTTTATTTTACAAGGATTGTAGTTTAGGTTCATTCAAAAACCTGTCTAACAACTAGTCCTTGCTAAGCTACTGATAAACATATATCAAATTACAGGCATTATTTATATACATATAGGCATGAATGAGTGAGTGAAACGTTATACATGAGAACAGACGATTTCCGGAAATAACAGGCAAAGATTTCTTACTCCGGGAGAGTGATGTCCCTTGAATGGAGGCGGCAGCTGAGAAGAGCCGATCTGCGACAGTTTTAGATCTTCAGGCATGGACCTATTATAATTTATACTAGACTACCAGCTAGACTATCCGATCTGCATGTTCTCCACGAACAGTGAGCGCTTGATCGGCATTTCTGATGCCTTTTCTGCCTTTGTTTACGCGTATCCGTCATCTTGCCCACGGAAGGCAGTCGGAAGGATTGGGCGGAGTTGTATAGGTGTATAAAATAGGTCTCAAATGACCAGTCATTGCAATGGCAATCACTCGAATACCTCAGTCTCTCTCTCTGTCTGAGAGAGACAGAGAACTGGAACTCGAGCTCTAAAACTTTATTTTACAAGGATTGTAGTTTAGGTTCAGTCCAAAACCCGTCTAACAACTAGTCCTTGCGAAGCTACTGATGAGTAAATGTAAAATTACAGGCATAATTTATATACATACAGGCATGAGTGAGTGAGTGAAATTTGATACATCAGATTTTCCACACAAAACATAGCGTGTTCACAGCGCCAGATGTACACATGCATACATCATTCAGTTATACATTATGAGCATACAACCTGTAAATAAGGCAGCAGAACATATCTGATCAATTCAACACGGTATTGGAAAGAACAGTAAGGGGGGAAGGGGCACTATCACAAGCAGTCGGAAGGATTGGGCGGAGTATTATGTCACAGTCCATCCTATGTAACTACTTCAAGGTGTGCACGAAGTTTACGCTTGAAAGAACTGAGTGACTGACAAGATCTGACTGTCAGAGGTAGGTTGTTCCACAGAGAGAGAGAGAGAGAGAGAGAGAGAGAGAGAGAGAGAGAGAGAGAGAGAGAGAGAGAGAGAGAGAGAGAGAGAGAGAGAGAGAGAGAGAGTCAGACAGACAGACAGACAGACAGACAAACAGAGACAGAAAAAGACAGGGAGACTCTACATGCAGATAGACTCCGAGAAAAAGAGGACTCAATACTCAGAACTACACTTGGGGTTTCTCCGAGTATTCATTCCACCCTGACCCTCTTACACACACACACACACACACACACACACACACACACACACACACACACACACACACACACACACACACACACACACACGCACGCACGCACGCACGCACGCACGCACGCACGCACGCACGCACGCACACACGCACGCACGCACGCACGCACGCACACACACACACACACACACAGAGGACAAAAACAAACAAAAAACAACAACAACAACAACAACAACAACAAAACCACAACATTTTTACATTATATGATATATTCGTGTCGTATTTAATATTATAACTACTTCAGGACTTCCACAAACAACATTACGGCCAGATTGTAGTTCTATACGACGAGCCACGTGTACACTGAATCAACTCCAGACTGATCAAGTCACATACAATAAACACAACAAGGCAAAATTCAAAAGTTGTTTGAGATACAGCGAAATTTCTCACTGAGACTGAAATACAGAAAACTACAATAAACACATCAATGAATAAAGCAAACTTTTTGTGTGTATTGAAATCACGAGCGAAGTAGACAACTCACAAACACGGTAGTCAGTTTTGAGGAAAAGGCTTAGGGCCTGTGCGGGTTAGGTGCTCTAAGCATTCATTTATTATTATTATATTAAACAAGGGACAATGGGAACATGGGGAACTTCCGGTCAGTCAGTGGGAGCCAATCCCTCACGACGACGACTTGGCTTCGATGTGCTTCAAGCCAAACACTGTAGACTTCATGAAGTTCAGAGCCCTGAAAGCCTTCAGCAGTTCCTTTATTTCTTGTCCTCTAGGTACTCGTGGTGTGGTCATGTGGGCGAATTTGGAGTGGCTTCCCTTGCTGTCCGATCGGTAAGACTTGTCCCGCGGCCTGCTGGCTTGTTTGTCTTTGTCGTTGTTGTCCTGATGATTTGATTGGTTCTCCTCCTTCTTCTCCGACTGCTCAGTCTGGATTTTCGTCTCGTCTAACCGCTCTGATTGGCTTTTCTTCTGGTGTGACGGTCTTGGCTGGCTTCTCTTCCGGGATGATTGTCTCGACTCGCTTTTCTTCTGGTCTGATGATTTTGGCTGCAATCTCTGCCGGTATGACTGCTTTGACTGGCTTTTCTTCCGCTGCTCCGGTTGTTTTGACGGACTTTTCCTTTGCTCTAACAGTTTCGAATGGCCCTTCTTTTTCTCCGACCGCTTTGGCTGGTTTTTCTTTAGCTCCGATAGGTTTGAGTGGCTCTCCTTCCCGTCTGCCAATAGCTTTGGTTGGTCTGGTTTCTTGGCAGCGGAGCAGTGTGGCCCAGTCAGGCAAGAGGTGCTGCTGTTTGTCAGCCAGTGTGACGTCATATCCGCATGTACAACCAGAGTTATCCCTTCCCTTTCACACGTAATGTGCCAGGTCATGTTGTGCTGCTCAAGCATTGCATTGAAGACAGCCTTGAGTTCTGTTTGAATGTTAAAGAAACGGGCATCAAGTTGTTCTGTGGCTCCAGCAGCAAATCTTGTGTGTATGTGTGCGTGGGTGCGTGGGTGCGTGCGTGCGTGTGTGTATGCGTGTGTGTGTTTGTGTGTGTGTGTGTGTGTGTGTGTGTGTGTGTGTGTGTGTGTGTGTGTGTGTGTGTGTGTGGTGAATGTTTGCATATGTGTATGTGTGTACAACAGATGATTTCTACAGAAGCAAGATGCGGGGAGGGGGGCGGGGGGCGGCGAGGGGGGTTAAATGTGTTTGGGAAGGGTTAATAGAGGAGGATGCAATTGTAATGATCACACAGAACAGGTTGAACACGATCCACAAGGTTGCTGAAGTTGGAGCAAAGCATTTTGTTGACATCATACTGGCGGGCAAGGATGGAGGGTGGCAGGGGTGGAAGGGGGGGGGGGGTAAACTACAGCATGCGAACAGAAGAGGGAAACTGATACACATTGAGTTGAATCAACCCAACAGACAAAAAAAGGAAACAAAAAGAACACACGGAAATACAATCAAAAACACGAAACAAACTAGCAACTAAACAACAACAATGACAACAACAGCAACAGCAACAGCAACAGCAGCAGCAACAACAACAACACTTAGCCCTTTCGCTGCCTTTACGACATCATATGACGGGCGTGGACAGATGTTTTCCCTCTGCCATAAAGCTGACCTTCCAGCTCAAATTCACGCACAAGGGAGTTAATCAGCGCTCGAAACACGTTACACAAGTACTACAACAAAGACCTGAGTCGACCACGGTAACTCTCACCTGAGGTACATCCTCAAATGATCCAGAGGTACATCCTCAAATGATCCTCACAGAGGATGTACCTCAGGTGGAGTTTATTTACCCTGTATTTACACGCATGCCAGGTGAGAGTTACCGTAGGCGACTCAGGTCTTTGTTGTTGTACTTGTGTTACGTATTTCGAGCGCTAATTAACTCCATTGTGTGTTGATTCTGCACGAGAGTTCTGGGCCTCGTTCTGTTTTATATTTGTTTATGCGGGGCCATGAACGTTTCTGGTAGGCTTAACTAGCTGTTTGCGAAAATCCTTTGTGTACTGAAGGAACTGCATCAACAGCAAACATTCTTTCGCCAGGAAATGGTTAAACAACAATGCAGCAAATGAATTTCAAACAGAGAGGTTAACATCCAGAAACCAGATAATAGATTGGTAACCGAGAACAGCAGTTTAATCAAAGTATTTACACTCTGTCTATGAGACTTACTAAAAATATATATATATAAAGATAATCAAAATAAAATCGAGTGCCTAGCACATACTGTTTGACAACGCTCGAGTTCAAGCTAAATCACATTCTAATACTTGTGTATTATGGGTCAGTAATAATTTTCACGAAACCGGTATACATTCCTACGAATACGCTCACAAAAATAGACTTTGGACCAACAGCAGAATCATTTAAAAGAGCAGAGACAATGGTTACGTGTGCTTATAGCAAGCGAAAACCAATTAAACTCGTAATAAAATTAACATTGGCGCTAGGTAGCAAAATATTATGAATACTGACAGTACAAACTTGGCAAGGGAGGTAAGGTGGGGGAGGCAGGCAGGGGAGGTAAGGTGGGGGGAGGCGGGCAGGGGAGGTAAGGTGGGGGGAGGCTCGGATGTATGAAACCTGAGTGTATCAGTTGAGCGACCATGCGGAATGAACATTAAGAATGTTCAAAAGGCGAGGAAAAGCCACTGGTCAAATCAGGAAGGACGTCTGGTAAAACCATAATGGTCACAGTGCATGCAACATCAACGAAATTGTTAAGAAGTGGGGTACATAAGGTGAGTAGCGTAGCTGTACAATCATAAACATCAGTGAAATTACTCATAAGGTTGATTAACTCTACAATAACAAAAATCAACGAAATTGTTTAGAGGTAATGTACGTGAGGTTGATTAACTGTACAATAATAAACATAAATGAAATTGTTTAGAGGTAATGTACGTGAGATTGACTGATTAACTGTACAATAATAAACATAAATGAAATTGTTTAGAGGTAATGTACACAAGGTTGATTAACTGTACAATAATAAACATCAATGAAATCGTTCAGAGGTGAGGTACATACGGTTGATTAACTGTACAATAATCAACACCAATTAAATTGTTCGGAGGTGAGGTACTTATCTGGTCGAGTAACTGTACAGTCATAAACTTCATTTCACATCTAGGTCTAGTAGACGACAATTTTATCCTGGAAACATTTGTACCGCTTTTTGTGTGTAGAATATGCAAGAGCTTCGTGTTTGAATGAATGGTCGAGTCAGTCATTTCACTATTGACTCGATCATTGCTCAGTCGCTGACTCAGTCATTCAACTCAATCTCTTAACCTGTCAACAAATCAATCCGTCACTCAGCAACAAACAACAACAACAACAACAACATCTACAAAACCAACAAAACCAACACACACACAAAAAACAACAACAAAAAAGCAAAACAACCGCAACAACAAAACCTCTCACAACAAAAATGGCCACACAGAAATAGCCATTGGTTCTCAACTAGCTTCAAGGACTGAAAGTTTCAAGCTTCAGTTTTCTTCTCTTTCCTAGCTCTTTTTCTTTTGCGGTCTCTTCTAGCCGCTTTCTTACCCTTTCTCCCTTTACCCTCTTGTCGCTGCTTCTTCCTTCGTTTACCTCTCTTCTTCGGTCGTTCTTTCTGGTTCCTTCCTCGGGCTTCGTTAGCTTCACTCTGGACAGACTGTAGCGGCTTCAGAAAGTCCTCCAGCTTGTTGGAGATGATCAGCACGTTCCTCATCGTGTTGTCATCTGCTTGGCAGAAGTTTTTGGGGACGCATGCGTATTTTCCCTTGCAGCGCCGTCTCAGTGTTTTGTTTTTGTTTAGCATCCTGTTTTTTTTTTTGTTGAAAGTCACACATTTTTTCCACTCGTCCA
>JABMCL010000064.1:145000-152500 GCA_018857735.1 Alviniconcha marisindica
GTCAGATTGGATGGTCATGCACTGAGATAGTTCGTTGTTTGAAAACAAACTTCTCGCACATTGACTTTATATTGTTAACTTAGACGTAGGAGGGGGTAGTTTGCTGTTCAGGGTTGCCCTGCTAAAAATAAGTGCATTGCATTTTGCTGATCAACCTTTTGCCTGGAAGCAGGAAACAACGTGGCTGGTACCTGGTTATCATCACTCGCTCAGTCTTAGTCAGTCTGCTTCATGAGGTCAGTGATCAAATTCCCACCCGAATAAACAACCAGAGTTTTGTATTCTTACACCAACAAGCGTAGTGTTGAATCTTGTAGTATTTTTGTGATACAGGTAATTGGTATGCATTTTAAGGCGGTTCATGTATAAAAAAAGTTTTCTCCAAGAGTCAAATCGGGTTCAGCTGTTTTCAGCTGATTTCTATTTTTGCACTAGTGACTATACAAACGACAGGCAACCATTCATCAAAGTATAGATTTCCGCCTTCGCCGATTGGCTGATGGATACAGTCGTCACTTTGAGGGTAATCATTTACAGAGAGTTCCGGTGCGTGCTCTTACCTCCATCGTGCGCAGGGTGACGGGCCTTTGTAATCTGAATACTCTGGCAGCCGTTGGTGTGTGGTGTGAACTTTCAGAAGTGAAAACCCGGGTCATTGAGTGGTCCCCGTCTTGAGTCATGTTAGTGTTGTTAGTCAGTGTTGTTAGTCAGTGTTGTTAGTCAGTGTTGCTGCTGCTGTTGTTCTTGCTGATGTCCGTTTTAATTCTTCATCATCGTCACAATCTTCTTCTTCTTCTTTCTTTCTTTCTTTCTTTCTTTCTTCTTCTTTCTTTCTTTTATCCATCCCTTATTTCTTCCCTTTTTCCGGCTTTCTTAGTCGTTTGTAAAGGCGATTTGTTAGCTTAGCTTTGTTAATTAATTCACCGAGAGAGAGAGACAGAACTCGAACTCGAACTCGAACTCGAAAACTGTATTTTACAAGGATTGTAGTTTAGGTTCAGTCAAAGAGAGAGAGAGAGAAAGAGATTGATTGATTGATTGATCGAACTTTATTTCTCAACGGTGAAGATATTAGCCAAAGGCCGACTCACATATCTGCCGTTGCTACAGTACTACTAATAACCAAGACATTCACAGTTAAATATTATTACAGAAAGCTAGAGAGAGAGAGAGAGAGAGAGAGAGAGAGAGAGAGAGAGAGAGAGAGAGAGAGAGAGAGAGACAGACAGACAGACAGACAGACAGACAGACAGACAGACAGACAGACAGACAGACAGACAGACAGACAGAGACAGAGACAGAGAGAGACACAGACAGACAGACAGACAGACAAAGAGAACGAGAGAGAGACAGAGACAGGCGGAGACAGAGAGACAGAGAGAGACAGAGAGAAAGAGAGACAGACAGAGACAGAGACAGGGAGAAAAAGAGACAGAGAGATAGAGACACACAGACAGAGACAGAGACAGAGACAGAGACACACAGAGAGAGGACTCGAACTCCAAAATTTCAAGTTAAGGTACGCAGGGATAGCATTAGGTCCATTTGGACATATGTAACAGCCAATCCTTGCTACAGCCTACTATAAGCACATACAATTATAAACATAACTACACACATACGTAGTATGGCGAATTGTTATTAAGAACCTATGCATTGATATTCTTTTATTGTGCGTGAGTTGCTGACTTAGGTTTCAAATTCCAAGTGCACTCATTTCTTGCTCTGTGGATAGGGAGGGATCCGTAAAAAAATATTTAGAGAGAGAGAGAGGGGGGGGGAGGGGGAGTGAGGGAGGGAGACAGAGAGACAGACAGACAGACAGACAGAGACAGAGACAGAGACCTAGACAGAGACAGAGAGACAGAGAGAGACAGAGACAGAGAGAGACAGAGAGACAGACATACAGAGAGAGAGAGAGACAGAGACAGAGACAGAGAGAGAGACAGAGACAGAGACAGAGAGACAGAGACAGAGAGACAGAGACAGAGACAGAGAGACAGAGACAGAGAGACAGAGACAGAGACAGAAACACAGAGAGAGAAAGGGCGAGGGATGGAGAGGGAGAGACAGAGAGAGTTAATCGGTCGTCATTATTTCCTCATGCGCAGAAACACGTCTCTCTTGTTCGTTGTTTGTTATAGTTACCTTGTTGAAGAAATAAGGAAGCGAAAGCTGGGCTGTAACGGTTAGTCCATACAAGTTTCGGCTGTACGCTGCACTCCGCAGTCAGGCGGACATGCACAGCTGACTCACTGAACGAACCTTACGCATGCGACCTAGATACGCGTGCACGAAAATGCGTCAGGAACGCCAGTGACGAAAAAGAAGTGTACCCGTGAAAAATACCACCCTTCCGCCCTACGTCGAGCTGAAAGTGGCGGTAAGATGTGCACAAAAATCAACACACGTTAAAAATTCCCCACTTCACTTCTCGATAAGCTCAAGGTGCTTACGCATGTGTGTGTGTGTGTGTGTGTGTGTGTGTGTGTGTGTGTGTGGTGTGTTTTGTGTGTGTGTGTGGTGTGTGTGTTTTGTGTGTGTGTGTGTGTGTGTGTGTGTGTGTGTGTGTGTGTGTGTGTGTGTGGGTGTGTTGTGTGTGTGTGTGTGTGTGTGTGTGTGTGTGGTGTGTGTGTGTGTGTGTGTGTGTGTGTGTGTGTGTGGTGTGTGGTGTGTGTGTGTGTGTGTGTGTGTGTGTGTGTTGTGTGTGTGTGTGTGTTTGTGTGGTGTGTGTGTGTGTGTGTGTGTGTGTGTGTTGTGTGTGTGCGTGTGTGCGTGGTGCGTGTGCGTGTCGGCGTGTGTGTGTGTGTGGTGTGTGTGTGTGTGTGTGTGTGGTGTGTGTGTGTGTGTGTGTGTGTGTGTGTGTTGTTGTTGTTGTTGTTGTTGTTGTTGTTGTTGTTGTTGTTGTGATTATAAGCGAAGACTCCCATTACCGCCGTCATGGTACACTAATTAGATACCGCATTAAAAAATCTGAAGCAAGAATAACTGCTAGTATAGCGCTTTAAAACAAGATCAAACACATGAAAGGTTAAAATAACACGCTATTCATTAGAACAAAACACAACAAGCCAATTTGTCATGTCAACATTCTTCCGAGCATTGGACAGGAAAACAACATAGCTTAACCCAAAACAGATAAGCGGTTTAGCTTGCAATCTAGTTTTACCTCGCTTTTCACCGTTTAAATGTTAGGTGTTTTTTTGTAGCTTGATAAAGGGGATTACCCAGAAAAATCGCATGTTGTGTTTTGTCCTAATAAAATCCTTAAGGCACCTTTTCTTCTTTTTCGCATTACCAATTGGAAGGACTTTCGCACACTATGGAATATATTTGTTTGTTTTGCCGGCGTGTGTGTGCAATTTTCAGCCCGGAAATTTTACACTGAAGGGGTTAATTGTTAGAGGCTATAGCCCGTACTCCAGCCAAAACGTTATGCAGTTTTTAAGAAATAAGGAGTCTAATCCATTTGATATTCTGATCAAATAAAGTCAGGTGATTTCAAAAAGCAGATTATGATTTGTGAAATCAGTGCGACGTTGGACGATCTTCGACTTTTCCTAGCTCTTTATTTGTAGCCTACACTTGGCAAAGAACCTGTCGACTGCAAGCTGATAATTAAAACTGTCTAGCAACTGCACGCTGAACTAAGCCAAGACTGATATAATGATTAAGAATGGTTAAGAACCTAAACTGTTCCATTCGTACGTAATAGTAAGAACACTGGAATTTTTACATTCACCGGGCACGTTTCTCACGTGTACTCCACACGTGGTGTTAGTGTACGTGTAAAACTGACTGCCTGTGGAATGTAGCTAGATCAGTGAATATACGTATTTCGCCTCTAGCGGTCTTGTGGAAGTCATGATTTATTGAGGTTTGGACATCTGTACATTGTTGTAAAAAAGTTGCTTAACTTTTGAGCTTGAGTATACCTCCGTTGGTGTTTATGTATCTTGGAATTTACTCGCATGCCATGTTTGACTTTTGAGCTTGAGTATACTTCCGTTGGAGTTTATGTACCTTGGAATTTACTCGCATGCCATGTTTGACTTTTGAGCTTGAGTATACCTCCGTTGGAGTTTATGTACCTTGGAATTTACTCGCATGCCATGTTTGACTTTTGAGCTTGAGTATACTTCCGTTGGAGTTTATGTACCTTGGAATTTACTCGCATGCCAGGTGAGAGTTACCGTAGGCGACTCGGGTCTTTGTTGTTGTGCTCGAGTGACGTCTTTCGAGCGATGATTAACTCCCTTTGTTTGTTGATTCATCCTTGCTTTGTTAGTAGATTATCTGCATTTGTTTCTTGCCTGGGTATTTGTATTGAAAATGTTCACTCGTTTTGTATTGCCCGATTAAAATAGGTTTCTTCTTAACCCCTTCATTGCCATGATGTCACTTGAAAACGACCCATAGAAGTACGAAATTTGAAACCCTTCAGTCTTTTTTTTCTTCTTTTTCGCACCGGCATGTAAAAGGATTTTCATCAAAACGCATAGCACTGAAAATAGATGTTACAGGACCGGAAAATATACTGTTTGCAGGCGTGTCCGTGCACCATGCCATTCAGCCCGGAAATGTTACAGGCTGTGGCAGTGAAGGGGTTAACCTCTAGTGTGTTATGATCGTATAATGCTAGCGGTCAGCTTTGTTTCAGATTAAAAATAAAATAAAATAACGGCTGACTGATATCGCCGTGCTGACTAGCATCATAAGTTGTAGCAGAAGAAAACTGCACACACACACTCTCTCTCTCTCTCTCTCTCTCTCTCCCTCTCTCTCTCTCTCTCTCTCTCTCTCCCCAAACCCACCCCATCAACACACACACACACACACACACACACACAACACACACGCACGCACGCACGCACGCACGCACGCACGCACGCACGCACGCACGCACGCACGCACCATAACACACTAACACACTAACACACTAACACAAACCCGTTCCCCACCACTGACACCCCCTCCCCTCCCCCTTTTTGTGGTTGGGTTGTTTTGTTGTTGTGGTTGTTGTTGTTGTTGTTGTTGTTTTGGGGGGCGGATATATGTTTTGCATAGGATCGGGTTTTTGGCAACCGCCGCTTAAAATATTTTGACTCCACTGAATTTACTGATTTTACCGCGAGTACAAATCCAGGCTCATGATGCAGATAACAATCCGCCTTCACCTTCTAAATTTAATATAAAATAAACCCCGGTTACTTCCACGCGCATGGCAATTTAATTAGATCACTTGAACGTAATGCTTCACCTCAACGTGCGAAGGAACAGAGCACGTGGTGGTCTGGTGGTGTGCAATCCGACTAGAAGGCCCACAAAGTAGCGGGAATTTCCGAACAGATCGTCGCATATCCCTTTCAGAGAGTATGACTGGGCAGTGTAACACATCCGCCAATTTTTGGGAAAAGGGGAAGAATTCAACGTTCGAATCAGCAGGCCAGTTCGGTACGCTTTTGGGGGTTTGACATTCCACTGCTATGTATGCGATATGCGTACAAACGCTGATCTACCCACTCTTGTTGTATTGCTGCTTGTCGCCGATCTCTTATGTTTATTTTTAAGTGGAAAATATAAGCTGTGCGGGTGAAGTGATGTGGAAGGGTGGGGGCGGGGGCTTAGATGCAGAATGAAAGAGAGGGGGAAGCGAGTGAGGGTAGAGAGAGGGACAGAGAGAGAGGGGAGAGAGAAAAGGAAGGACGGAGAGAGAGAACTCGAACTCGAAAACTTTATTTTACAAGGATTGTAGTTGAGGTTTAGTCAAACACTTGTCAGTCTGTCAACTAGTCCTTGCTAAGCTACTGATGAGTAGAATATAAAATTACAGGCATCATTTGTATATGTATAGGCATGAATGAGTGAGTGAGACGTTATACATGAGAATTTCCACACAAAACATAGCGTGTTCACAGCGCCAGATGCACACATGCATACATCACTCTGTTACACATTATGAGCATACAGCCAGCAACTAAGGCAGTAAAACATCTGATCAGTTCAGAACTAGTATTGGAGAGAGAGAGAGAGAGAGAGAGAGAGAGAGAGAGAGAGAGAGAGAGAGAAGAGACGAGAGAGAGAAGAAGAAGACAGAGAGCAGACGAGAGACAGAGAGCAGAAACAGACAGACAGAGACAGACAGAAGACAGACAGAAGAGAGAGAGACAGACAGACAGAGACAGACAAAGCAGAAGAAATAGACAGAACACTAGAGAAGAGATAGACAGACATGACAGAGAAAGACAGAGCAGAGGCCGGGTGCCATGGATGGAAGGGAGGCGCGGGCGGGGGGGGGGCGTGGAGACAGGCCAGACACGTAATGAGAGAGAGAGACATGTTACATTTTTCTGATTTATGTACCCTGAGTTTTTTCGTTTTGTAAATTACATTGAACTGACCTGACTAGAAAAATTAAAAAATCTAATAACTTGTTTGTTTGTTTGTTTGTTTGCTTGATTGTTGGTTTATTTGACAGAATACGGGAAGAATGCAATCATCCTTGCTCCTTCTTTGCGTTTTGTTGGTTTCTTAATTTATGAAGAGGCTGGATCAGTAAGTGATCGATACATTCATTTGTTCCCGTTTACGTCCTCTCCCACCGCTTTCACACACACACACACACACACACACACACACACACACACACACACACACACACACACACACACACACACACACACACACACACACACACACACACACACACACACACACACACACACACACACACACACACACACAACCACACACACACACACACACACACACACACACACACACACACACACACACACACACACACACACACACACACACACACACACACACACACACACACACACACACACCACACACACACACGCCCGCACCCGCACGCCGCACACCACCACGCACGCGCACCACACACACACACACACACACACACACACGCACACGCACACGCACACGCACACACACACACACACACACACACACACACACACACACACACACAATGCACACAATATTTGCGAGCATATTCACAACCATATCCACTGTCCACTGCAAAAGACGAGAATCCGTGACGTTTAATTACTTTATTTGTCTTTAAAACGCCCTGCCGTCTAATATTACGCAAAACACATACCTTTTGACACTCGTTTGCAACAAATTAGCACAAAATAAACTCGAGCTGACATATTGACAACAGGCGCGGCTGTCGCAATAGAATAACTGAATACAGAATAATCATGCCACATCCTCGTTGCATTAAGAACATCAAAAAGCACATTCATATGTCGCAAAACCATTCGGGTATTTAGGCATAACGTTTATGCTATATTTGCCACTCATGGTTCAGGAGCTGTGTGAGAGTCAAGGTGGCCGTCCTGGGCTGTCCGTCCTAACGAGCCTCATGGTTTCCGTAGACGTAAAGCAATAGTGAACCATGCTCACGCATTGGTCTCAGTTTGTCCCTAATATGTCAACCGACATCTGAGGACATTAAGCAACACTTGA
>JABMCL010000064.1:157500-170000 GCA_018857735.1 Alviniconcha marisindica
CACTGCATTCCCAATTAATGAATTACTTAGTCCACTGCATTCCCAATTAATGAATTACTTAATCCACCGCATTCCCAATTAATGAATTACTTAGTCCACTGCATTCCCAGTTAACTCATTTCTTAGTCCGCTGCATTTCCGGTTAACGCACTCCTTAGTCCGCTGTATTTCCGGTTAACGCATTCCTTAGTCCGCTGCATTTCCGGTTAACGCATTTCCTTAGTCCGCTGCATTTCCGGTTAACGCATTCCCACTTAATGTATTGCTTTGTCCGCTGCATTTCCGGTTAACGTGTTCCTTAGCCCACTAGATTCCCAGTTAACGCATTCCTTAGTCCACTGCATTCCCAGTTAACGTATTCCTCGGTCCACTGCATTCGTCTTCTTGTTCTTCTTGTTCTTCTTGTTCTTGTTCTTCTTGTTCTTGTTCGTGTTCCTCTTCTTCTTCTTCTTCTTCTTCTTCCGTATAGAGCTTAACACTTTTAGGAATCTGACTCATTAGACCGCTACATACCTAATTAACTCATTCCAGTTCATTCCATTCCCATTTGGTCTGCTACAGTCCGTTACATTCCCAGTTGACACATTCAACAATCCACCAATGAAACACAAAACTAATGATCTTTTACTAACAGGCTAAATGAGAAGAAGAAGAAAAACAAAACAAACTGTAACAAGAATGCTAGCGTTCTAAAACAAGATCTAAATACATAAAAGAAAGAGGATAAAAAGAATGCTATTTATTACGACAAAGCACAACATGCTAATTTTTCAAGCTACAAAACAAAACTTAAAAACAGTTAAATGGTGAAAAATGAGATGTAGGACACTCACCTGCTTTAGATTCGGTTTTTTTTATGGTTAAAATGAGGTTGAGTTTGACTGCTAGATCAAAGAAGGGCAACACAAAACCAATGATCTTTTCCTAGCAGGCTAAAACTGAGGTTGAGGTTGAATGCTACATCAAAGAAGGGGAAAAACAAAACAAATGTTCTTTTACTAGCATACTAAAATGAGTGTGATGCTGAATGCTAGATCAAAGAAGGGAAACACAAAATATCAGAAAAGGTTACCGTACATTTTCCCCACGGAGGCGATCGAGAAGTTTCTTGTTCTGGAACTGCACATTCTGCAGATGCATCTTCTCGGGTCGATTCTTCCCGCTCTTGCGGCTTCTTTCGCCACTGCTGCTCTTCCGGTTCTTGCGGCTTCTGCTGCTGCTGCTGCTGCTGCTGCTGCTGCTGGCCTCCGTCATCAGGTCCAGGAACATCGCCATCACTACCACCACCACCAGCACTGATCAAGGGCAGAAAGAACACATTGAATCTCGATCGGAAAAGTTGAAAGAGAGGGAGGGAGGGCAGAAGGAGGTTGAAAGAGTAATTTATTGATTTATTGAATTGTTACGTACCAGTCTCTGATATGACCGTACTGGTTGACTGGGCGTAAAACACCAAGTTACTTAAATAATAATAATAATAATGGAAATTTGTAAAGCGCCTACCCTGCGGCTGAAAGCGCTGTACTTACGTACATACCATTAACCCCACAGGGTCACCTCAGGACGACACACGCATTCATTGTTACTTTATACCATGTCGACGAAATGCAAGTCAGCGAAACACAAGTAAAAAGATGGCTCGCAACTCTATACAGAGCACAGCCAAGAGCCACCACAACCACGCCAAAAACAGTCAATAATTAGCACACCTTAATATTTAAGGGATGCGAGAACGAATAAAATAAAGGAAGAAACAACATCGCTCAGCGAAAGTCACACGTATAACAAATAATGATCAAGGGTACAACAAAAAGAGATCTCAAACGAATCGCCTACCCTTGGAGCTCTGCGTATTGTTTCCATCTTCTTGAGTGACGCCCTGATATAACCGTAATGGTTGACTGGGCGTAAAACACCAGATTACTTACTAACTTACTTTGGTGTTTCTGCCATCTATCAAAATAATGCTGATTAATCATCTCTGAAATAGTCTCACCTTTCAGGAGTCGACCCATGTTTCCCTTTGCAGAATATATTCTGTCTCACTATTCTCACGATACGTTTTGTTTTTGTTTTTGTTGGTAGTTGTTGTTTTCTACTACAGATTGATACTCTTCACCGAAGATAACAGTCTTGTTGAACGTTTTCTTTCGAATTGTGAGCACCAATTAGAAAGGAAAAAAAAGGGATGAGATTCTGTTAAAGAAACTGACCCACTACGACTCAGTAATCCAAGTTAACCATCGGGGCCCTTTATATAACCATTCATATCGATGTAGGAGGGGGTATTTATTGTCAAAGATAACCCGCCGTTCATATGGGAAATCTACAAGGACCATCGAACTGTATTGATACGTGTTCCAATTTCCCACGTAGGCCATTTCACTTGCCGTAAATGCCATACACCCACCCGATTAAGAGGAAGCGCTCGACAATCTTCCTTGAAAGGACAAGGGAGGGCCATCGTCAATCAGACGAATATTGGAACTGTTTCAAAGTCAACACCGGGGAAACTTCTGAGAGACGAGGCGGAGCGCATATGGGCTTTTCCGAGCGCATATATATTATACCATCTTGAACTGAACCGTACCCGATTAAGGTGTCAATTTTTTTTCTTTTTTCTACGTTTCAAGCGGAACGCACTCATTGCTAACATTGGTAGGTATCCTTACACACTGTTGAGACGATGGCAAATTTGCCTCAACTGGTAAAGTACAATAATGTATTGTATGCATAAAACATGTGCTAAAAACAACAACAACATCCCAGTGGGTTTTAGCTGATTAAAACGCACACAAAGAACAACGATAGCTTATTTTTGTATGTTGACATTTGTGTTCCGTGTGGTGGTGGAGATCGAGGAAATAAAACTTTTCTGCTCGGCCATGCTCAAGTCCTACTGTTTATAATCGTTATAGGTTTCCAAGTCGCAGTTCGAACTGACTCGTTCATTATTGTGGTTGCTGTCAGTGTTATAGGATTTTTTTTCTCTCTCAAACAAAAGATGACAGAGCAGTGAGGAAAACGAAAAATGAATCGACACTCACACAGGGTTAAGAGGAAAGGCTATGTGTGTGTGTGTGTGTGTGTGTGTGTGTGTGTGTGTGTGTGTGTGTGTGTGTGTGTGTGTGTGTGTGTGTGTGTGTGTGTGTGTGTGTGTGTGTGTGTGTGTGTGTCTCTCTCTCTCTCTCTCTCTCTCTCTCTCTCTCTCTCTCTCTCTCTCTCTCTCTCTCTCTCTCATCATGAACATGATCGCATTCGTTTATGTTCTCAATATTTATGAATATGACGTGTAAAATATGTATATTAAATCCTCTCAATGCATGCTCTGCATTTTACTCTCTGTCTCTGTCACTGTGTCTCTGGCTCTGTCTGTATGTCTGTCTGTCTGTCTGTCTGTTTGTCTCTGTCTCTCTCTGTCTCTCTGTCTCTGTCTCTCTGTCTGTCTGTCTCTCTGTCTGTCTGTCTGTCTGTCTGTCTGTCTGTCTGTCTCTCTCTCTGTCTGTCTGTCTGTCTGTCTGTCTGTCTCTCTCTCTCTCTCTCTCTCTCTCTCTCTCTCTCTCTCTCTCTCTCTCTCTCTCTCTCTCTCTCTCTCTCTCTCTCTCTCTCTCTCTCTCTCTCTCTCGTTAATAAGATGTTTTGATTTTGAGTTTATATTTTGTTTTCGATTTATTTTTTGCCCGAGGGCTGGATGTAATAAAGTATTGTACTTATTCCATTACCCTCATTAATAAAAAAAAAATTAAAAAAATCGTTCGTTCGTTCGTTCTCTCACTGTTTCTGTCTCTCCTTCTATCTTGTCTGTTTCTCTCTCCCCTTCTCCTTTTGCGCCTCAGCCTTATATATTTATAGTAATAATAATAATAAATGATTCTTATAAAGCGCTGTTCTCTAACCAGAGTTAAACTCACTGCGCTGTACAAACATCTCATGACAAAAACCACACTAACGCACATTTCTAACAAACAACTTTGATTTGTGTTTGAGAATTTATTTTTGTCTTATGTATAAAGTGCGGTAGTTATTTATTAGTAGTACTCGTGTAGTTGTTCATAAGGAATGTCGTGTGCGAATATAACTTCGCTTTCTAGCCCCCAGGGGCAAAAAGTTCAGTAAAACTTTGAAACCTTGGTGACAGTGCAAAAGACACGTTCAAAGCGGCCCCGCTTTCCGACATCCTTTTTTCCAAACACTCCCGTATTAAATAGCTATACGCCATTTAAGGGATACTTAAGTCTTATCTTCGAGCGTCAGCAAGTCTGCCGAAATCGCCCCTACAGGTCTCTCACGCTGTGACCGCCCTCCAAAACATGTGCGAAACGTTTGAGTACTAAGACTGGGGAAGCAACATAGCTCCGAAGCATGCGCCAAAATATCGGGCGCGTCCGCCCCGGTTAAAACGAATACGGTTCCGTGTCAATTCGAATGAAGCGGGTTTTTTGTTTTTTTTTAAATTATTTTATTAAAAGAGGTTATCCCCTTTTCTACGTAGCTCCCTTCGCTAGCGAATCAGAGCTCGAAAGCTAAACAACTTACGTTCAAATAATTGTAGCACCCTACACAAATTTCCAGTCCAAATATTCCGGGTGTGCGAGGCTGCATTTCAAAGTGAGAAGAAAGAAAAAAACACGTCTCCAATTTAAATCCTCTCAGAGGCCCCAGACTAGATTTGTATGTAAAAGACAAAGTAACACACACAATGAAGTACAGTAAATTTTTCAATGAACTGCCACACGTATCTGGTCCAACTGTGCCGTGAAAGCGATCAGCCGGCGTACAGAAATAGAAATGTTTCACCTACGTTTTACCTAGGTGATAATTAGAGTTTACATGGGATGTATTTCCCTACGTCCGATTCACCAGCAAACAAACGATGTCGCACGGTATATCTACACAGACTGATTCCACACACACACACACACACACACACACACACACACACACACACACACACACACACACACACACACACACACACACACACACACACACACACACACACACACACACACACACACACACACACACACACACACACACACACACACACACACACACACACACACACACACACACACACACACACACACACACACATACATACATGCATGCATGCATGCATGCGTATAGGAACGCACTAAAATATCAATATCATCTTTATTACAATTTCATTAAACTTTTATGTTGCAATCACAGTTCATCTTGTTGTCCACAAGTGATGGCGACTTTATTTGTATAATTTTAATGCTGTACTGATATAAGCAAATCCTTGTGTAATAAACGATTTTGTGTGTGTGTGGGGGGGGGGGGTCCACGAGTGGTGAAAAGCACGTCGCCTTTGCTCAATCCGGAAATATTAACCCGACAAACTATTGTCCATAGTTGTGCTTGATCGACAAACCATCGAGCTGTGTAATACATTGCAAGTGAACGTCGCTTAAATAGACGATTTCCGGAAATAACAGGCAAAGATAATTTGACAGTGTTTTCTTACTCCGGGAGAGTGAAGTCCCCTGAATGGAGGCGGCAGCTGAGAAGAGCCGATCTGCGACAGTTTTAGATCTTCATGCATGGATCTATTATAATTTATACTAGACTACGAGCTGGGGGAACCTACTATCCGATCTGCATGTTCCCCACGAACAGTGAGCGCTTGATTGGCATTTCTGATGCCTTTTCTGTCTTTGTTTACGGGTATCCGTCATCTTGCCCACGTGCTCACTGTACCCCCAACAAAAGTGTGACTACTCTGCGCTACACCCGCAGGCCTGGACCTGTATATACAGGCCATGCCTTTAGGCACTTACCGAGTGCAGTCCCCTGGATTTCCGAAGATCGTCTATTGACACGTGAGACATGTGCAGCAAGCTACACAGCAATAGGTCATAAACCGGCCGGCCTGAAAACGGGGATTGTGCGGGTATACAATGCCCATTTTAATTCTCTTCCCTTAGCTGAACGGGGAAGAACAAGTCGACGAGTCACTCGGAAGTGCTTGTATGCACACTAATAATATATTAGTGTCTATTGGTTTAAACAAAAATTTATTCGAGACGAAATAAACATACAAAAAATCATTATGTGCTCATCAACAAGCTATAGCTTAAAGGCGATGAGCTCATGCAGCTGGAAAAAAAAACACAATGTATGGCGGACGAACAATTTCACTTCGCTATCAATAAATGAGACGTGACAAAAAAAATAACAACAATAAAAACAAAAAACAATAAAAAACAAAAAAGAAAGAAAGAAAGAAACAAACAACAATAAGAAAACATAAAAATACGAACAGTCACTAGAAAACAGTCAAAACAAATTGTAGTTGAAAAAACAAAACAATGTTAGGTAGACAGATAGATTGGCTGGTGGCCTAAATAAATACTAGCGAGAGAGAAATGGCGTAAGGAGACAGAGGGGGGTGGGGAGACGGAAAGGGAAAGATGGTTTGAAGTCATTTTTCTACAGTAGCATAATTATTAATTTTTGACAAATTCAGAGGTATGAGCAGGCAGTCGGTCATTTGTATAATTAAAACATATAATCACATATACAGAAGGAGTTAATACTTGGATTTTTAACGTCCCTTAACTGTACTATGTTAACAGGACAAATCACATGTGCACAAGTCAGTATATACGGTAAAAAACAAACAAACAAACAAAAACAAAAAACAAAAACAAAACAAAATCATATTACAGGTCAGCTACCTGCTAGCTTACAATTCTGATTTTAAAGTCGTTTAGATAGCTTAATGAATTCATAAACGGTTATTCCTAAGTTACCGTACAGTAGTGTTCTAATATTGGTTTGGTTGCTAGGGAGGGTAAGTATTGTTCTTGCACGGATGTTAAGGTAGTTAGGACAATGAAGGAGGTAATGCTCGGCCGTTTCTCTAGAATAACCACAAGAACATTTTGGGTCGGTGCTTAAATGGCGGTTGACTAGGTCATTGTTAAGGTTACTCATTTCTAGGCGAAGGCGACAGTGAATGACTTGTGCATTTCTTTCTCCAAAGTAGTAATAAGCTGGAACTTTACTGTCGGACAAGGACAATGATCGTTTAAAAACACTTAAAGATGTACTTTGTTGAACGCTAATGGGGAGGGAATTCCACTCTGCTGTGGTAGATGGAATGAAGGAGTTTCGATAAAGTTCAGTTTTGCATGTAGTACGTCTCTTTCTAATGGTCTGCGTCTGTGGTACGGATTAATGTGGGCGACTAAAGGGGGTAAGAGGTCACTTATATATTGGGGACATAGACCTAGTATCATTTTGTGGAACATCAAGAGTTTATGCCGTTTCCTTCTTTCCTTTAATGTGCAGAATCCGGATTCTTTGTAAAGTTTCTGGTGGCTAGTTCCGCGTATACCTCCTATAATGATTCTTATGGCTTCTAGGTGCAGGTTTTCTAGCACTTTCGATTGGGTGTCGATGCAGTTATCCCAGACAATATCAGCATAATCAAAAAGTGGGAGGAGCGATTTGTACATAGTTTCTAACGCTTTTCTGCTTATTTTGTACTTATAGTGTCTATTCAGTCATGCATGTTTAAAGTTTGTAGTAGTTCAGGGCATGGAGCTCTGCACTATTTTTATCGTTGATGTCTTTGTGATTGTGGATATATCCTTAGTGTCGCAATTTAGATTATTTTTTTTTTTAAATGTTTGGAATGTTTAAAGTTTTATTACGTTCAATGCCGACCCCGCGTTAATCACTGAATGAGCTTAAGTTTGAAAGGACGTATACTAACAAAGGGCGTGTCAGTGTACGAGTGGCGAAAAAACACGTAGCCTGTGGTCATTCCGGAAATATTAACCCGACAAAACATAGTCCATAATCTATATTGCATCTTTGTGTGCAAGGAAGGTAAGCCTTAGTTGTTGCCATAATGACAGAGCTAACGCGCTGTTGAAAGTAAGTAAAAAAAAAAATGCTGCTTAACGTCCACAGAAACCATAAGGCTTATTAGGGACGGGGAGAAGGGGGAAGGTGGTGTGGAGGTGGTGGGGGTGCGAGGGGGGGGATTATATACCTATCGCTACACTTTCAACACCAGAATGACTTCTGCATTAAGGTGGGCAACGATGAGAGCCATTTTAATGTTTCATAATTGTGAGGGACAAAGTCACAAGACAGTGTCCACAGACCACAACTTTTGAAGAGAAAGGAAAGCCGAAGCGGATTCAAACCTAGGTCCCTCCGCTTACCAGCCTAACGCCTTACCGCTAGGCCACACCGGTTCACAGGGGCGCGCTGTTGATGATGATGATGATGAAGTGATGCTTAATATCCTCAAATGTCGGCTGACATATCAGGGACATGCTGTGACCAGTGCCGAAGCATGGTTCAATAAATCTTTACGTCCACGGAAGCCAGAAGGCTCGTTAGGACGGACAGCCCAGGACGGCCACCTCGACTCTCACACAGCTCCTGAACTATGACGCGCTGTTGAATTTTCCATTTTCTACTTAAGTTCTCCGTCACAGTACGCGGTAATGGTGTTGACGTCAAGAAAATCTCGTTTGATCTTTGTTATTACTGTTATTTTTATTTGTTTAGATTTTACTTCTGGGTGGAGGAGGTGGTGGGGTAGCGGGTAGCAGGTAATCCGTGTCATTGCGTTTCAGTTACGGCACTAGGCATTAGTGATATTACCTAAGTCTGTCTGTATAATTATTCAGTGAACCAATCTGTCTGTTTTTACTGTCGCTTTTATTTTTAACCCCTTCACTGCCCCAGCGTATAAAATTTCCGGCCTGAAAGATGCTCGGACGCCTGCAAACAGTGTATTTTCCGGTCCTCTAACATATCTAATTTCAATGCTATGCGTTTTGATGAAAGTCCTTTCACATGCCAGTGCGACAAAGAAAACAGAAAGGCTTAGGGGTTTCAAATTTTGTATTTTCAAGCGACATCGTGGCAGTGAAGGGGTTAAAGACATATCTGGCTCGCGCACGCCTTTTTCCACTCGTCCAATGTAATTTTTATTTCCATTCCACTCTACGGTGAATTTTTAACGTTGACTAAGCTATGAGGAGGTATTGCACTGCCAGTACTGAAAGAAAACAAAGTTGAATGTTTTGGGGCGTCGTTCACGTCTTTGGTGACTGCTGGTTGGTTGCTCGGACCACAGTGATTTACAACAACACCACGATCCAGCTTTAAGTATTAAGTGTCAATACAGTTGCACTAGGGATGTTTCGTGGTGCCAGGTACATTCATCACACATTCACGTCAATCATAAAATATCATTAGATTACAACAACAGCAAACATCGCGGTAAAACATCACTGATAAATAAATACATGAAAAACCCAGCTGACATCAAATTTGCATATCCCATAAAAAATATACCTCTTTACGAGGTCTACCTCATAAAAAGAAATTTGCTGTCCTAATAAAAGCAATTATAAAAACTATCTACAACAAATTTTGTTAATTAGCCAGAACGGTTACTTCCGTTGCCAACCATCCTATCTTGACCACAACCCCTCCAGTGACCCTACGCACCAGGGGAATCACCGCCTGGACTCAACTGACATAAGAGTGGGCCTAGTGTAGCTCGACGGATAACGTCATTAGCCTGTTACACCCAGACCCCCTCACTTCCTCCCCACCCGCCAGCAGCAACACGCATTTTCGTCACTGATGACAGTTGTTTCTGAGAAAACAAATGCCACAATAATAATAATAATAATAATGAATACTTAGAGCGCCTAACCCGCACAGGCCCTAAGCGCTTACACGTTCTTTACAAATACATGTTGTCAAAATTCACTGCATACAACATGAATGCACACACACACGCACGCACACACACACAGATTCGCACACGCACGCGCGCAGCACACGCACACACACACACAACACACACACACACACACACACACACACAACACACACACACACACACACACACACACACACACACACACACACCACACACACACACACACACACACACACACACACACACACACACACACACACACACAACACACACACACACACACACACACACACACACACACACACACACACACACACACACACACACTCACACACACACACACACACACACACACACACACACACACACACACACACAATCTCATATGTCACAATGACCTTACAAGGTTGAGACATATGAGATTCCATATCCTAAAACACGGATGTTTCTCATTCTAGACCAGGTCGTTGTTGCATGACTACTTTGGCTAGAGTGTGTTTGAAGTTCAAAATTATTCGCTATGACATTGCTGACCTGCTGGAATTTTAACTGTTTCTGCTTATAAAAAGTAGTGTGTGATGTATTTATGCTACATTTCAGATTGTAGCGTGTGATGTTTCTCTGCTACGTTTCACATCGGTGTGTGCGATGTATTTTTGCATCGTTTAATTCACACTGTTGTGTGTGATATATTTATGCTACGTTTAATTCACACAGGAGTGTGTGATATCTTTATGCTACGTTTCACAATGTAGCATGTGACATCTTTATTCTACATTTCACACTTTAGTGTGTGATGTATTTATGCCACGTTTCACACTGTATTGTGCGATGCATTTATGCCACATTTCGTATTGATGTGTGTGATGAAGTTATGCAACGTTTCACACTGTCGTGTGTGATGCATTTATGCCACATTTCGTATTGTAGTGTGTGATGAAGTTAAGCAACGTTTCACACTGTCGCGTGTGATGAATTTATGCTTCGTTTCACACTGTCGTGTGCGATGCATTTATGCAATGTGTGCGGTGTTTTAATGCTTTTTTTTTACGAAAAGAAAAAGATACTGTTGAAACATTTACTCTGGTAGCCAGCTGAAGCTTATAGATACATCACGTTCTGGTCACGGAAATCATTGCCAGTGGCCGCACCTTAGTCAACTGTCCTCTGTAACTGCCAGCCAGGCGCAAACTGTCAATTACCTATTCTGGATGAGTACTTTTCAGTATAAGAGCGAAATGAAATAACTACGCCATGATAGCACAAATCGGAAAAATCCGCCCCATGCAGTCACTGTGACTTCCGTTTACTGGACGCAAGCACAGTTTTGGTCAGATCGGAATGTGGTTGGTATTGCACATGTCGTTACACAATGCGGGTACTCTGCCAGCGAATCAGTTGCTCTTCCGTGCTGGTATCCCGTCCACTGCTGGTCAGCGATGACGTACAAATGGAGAGTTTAATTATGACACAAAGGCTGATAGCAAACCTGGGGGAAAACGCACACGCAATGCCGGGTGTGATCTGACTGGTCATGCAGCCCACCACGTCTGGTGTGACCAAGCACAGTTTACGTACGTGTGTGAGAGTCTGTGTGTGTGTGTGTGTGTGTGTGCGTGCGTGCGTGCGTGTGTGTGTGTGTGTGTGTGTGTGTGTGTGTGTGTTGTGTGTGAGTGTGCCTGTGTGTGTATGTGTGTATGTGTGTGTGTGTGTGTGTGTGTGTGTGTGTGTGTGTGTGTGTGTGTGTGTGTGTGTGTGTGTGTGTGTGTGTGTGTGTGTGTGTGTGTGTGTGTGTGTGAATGGGGCCTGTATGTGTGTGTGTGTGTGTGTGTGCGTGTGTGTGTGTGTGTGTGTGTGTGTGTGTGTGTGTGTGTGTGTGTGTGTGTGTGTGTGTGTGTGTGTGTGTGTGCCTGTGTGTGTGGGGGTGGAGGGTAGTTAGGACATAAGAGAGAGAGAGAGAGAGAGAGAGAGAGAGAGAGAGAGAGAGAGAGAGAGAGAGAGAGAGAGAGAAAATCATACAGCCAGAACCAGAATCTGTACATATCTCCATTTTCGCTCCCTTCATGTCAGCCACGAATATATGTGGCCTCCATTCCTGTGACGTTGAAAACTACGGTCGCGGTCCTTCTAAAATCAGATCATTTGATGAAAACGTTTTGCTGTCGGTGACTCCAAAATAAATTTGCCACAGACATACACAAGGGGGAAGGGGGCTAATGGGCTATTTCCTTTCAACACTCTCTCTTTGTGTTGTTATTGTAGTTGTGTGTTTTTTTATTTTTTTATTTGCTGCATTTTTGTTTTGTTTGTTTGTTTTTGTTCATGGTAGTCTATATATATATATATATATATTGTATGACAGTGTTTGTGTTCAGCACCACTGAGCCACTGTACGTTCAAAAGAAAGACAATCCTTCGATGAAGGAAATGCTAGTTTATTTATCGATTATATTGGTGCATGACTAAATGATCCCCCACCACCACCACCACCACCACCACCACCACCACCCAACTCCTGCTTCGAGTGTTCCGACTATAACGTACCAACCCACCCTCCCCCGTTACTCTCGGCGCCTCTAACCCCCCCCCTCCACCCCACATCCGACCCCCGATGCTCTCCCTCCCCTCCCCCCCCCCATACCGCCGCCAAATCTCAGCCCCCCCCCCCAAAACTCTCGGCCTTCCCTTCCCCCGCTCCTCCCCTCTTTCCACACAATACTCTGGAGATCTCCCCACATAATACTCTCGGAGGCCCCTATCCCCCCCCCCC
>JABMCL010000612.1:0-50000 GCA_018857735.1 Alviniconcha marisindica
CAAACGAACCAATGAAAAGACCTATGAATCACAACAAGAAAAGGAGAAAAAAAAAGGGGAGATTAAAAAAAAAAAAAAAAAGGAGCATAGTCTGATGCAACTGAGGTTCAAAGAAAAAAAAAAAAAGAAAAGAGGACCATCCCTCCATCACCACCACCACCCCCAAAGCCCCCCTCCCCCTCAAAATTAAAAAACATTCACAACACACACAAAAATAAAATGTTTTAACCAAAAAAAAAAAAAGAAAAAAAGAAGAAAAAAAGATGAAGTAAGTCTTCGCCTTTATGTTTTATCACGCTGATTAAAGGAATATGATTGTAAATGAGTATGATTATGAATGCATGGCAGTTCATGATTATGAACACCATGCCTCATTTCATATATACTTATGGTAAGTCAGCCTGGTCACCCCCCCCCCCTCCCGCGAGACACACCCGCACAAATGAACCAATGAAGAAGACCTATGATCACGAGATTAAAAACAAAAAGTGAAGTCATAGGTCTGCATGCAACTGAGGTTCCCAAAACAAACAACAACAAAACAAAAAAGCAACAACAAAATCCAATACCCCCCCCAAAGAAGAAGAAAAACAAAGAAAAGAAAAAAATAACAACAAACACACACACACACCAAAAAAGAACGGCGACTGTTTCCCAGAACATGTTAAGCGAAGTTTTTTTGTACCCCGAATATAACTGGCCCAATTAAGAACCAACTAGCTTCGCCGAATACTTCCAACTAGGTTCGCGAAGAAACATTCGCCCAATTAAGAACGGGCTTTAGATTATTATAGAATTGTTGTAAATGCCTCATTCCATATGTACGTATATTTGCACGTGGCATTAAAGAATTGATTGATTGGTTGATTGATTGCTGGTACTTTGTGACTTTGTGTGCGTGACTGTGTATGCATGAGTGTGTGTTCACTGTGTGTGATTAAACATTCAAATTAAAACCTGTGTGGTGTGTGTGTGTGTGCGTGCGTGCGTGCGTGCGTGTGTGTGTGTGTGTGTGCGCGCGCGCGTGCTTGACTGTGTGCGTGACTATGTGTGCGTGCATGACTGAGTGTGTGTGCGTGACTGTGCGTGATTGTGTGCGTGTAGACTGAGGTGTTGTGTGTGTGTGTGTGTGATTTGGGGTGTGTGTGCGTGACTCTGTGTGTCTGTTGCCGTGGAGGGAAATGGGAAGGCTGGAAAGGGGAGGGGGGGGGTTGGAAAGGGCAGGGACAGGAAGGGGGGGAAAAGGAAGGGGGGGACGGGGACGGAAGGGGAAAAGGAAGGGGCGGAAAGGGCGGAGGCGGGGATGGGGGCGGGAAGGGAAGGGGAGGAAAAGGGAAGGGAGGAAGGGAGGGAAAGGGAGGACAGAGGGGGGAAGGGAAGGGGGCGGGAAAGGGCGGAAAGAGGAGGAAGGGGAAGGGCGGAAAGGGAGGAGGGGAAAGGGAAGGGGGGGGAAAGGGGAAAGGGGGACCCGGAAGGGGAAAGGAAAGGAGGGGGGAGGAAGGGAAAGGGAGGAGGGACAGGGAAGGGGAGGGAAGGGGAGGGCGGGGATTGGGGCGGAAGTGAGGCAGGAAGGGAGAGGCAGGAAAAGGGAAGGGGGAAAGGGAAGGGGGAAGAAAGGGAAGAAAGGAGGAAGGGAAGGAAGGGGAGGAAGGGAAGGGGGGGAAAGGGAAAGGGGAGGAAGGGGAAGGGGCAGGAAAGTGGAGGGCGGAAGGGGAGGGAATTGGGGACAAAGGAGGGAGGCGGGGGGGGGGAAGGGAGGGAAGGGGACGGGCAGGAAAGAGGGGGATTGGGCTGGAAAGGGGAAATGGGGCGGGGAAGGGGAAGGGGACGGGAAATGGGAGGGCGGGGTTGGAAATGGGATGTCAGTGTCTCTGTCTGTCTCTTTCTGTCTTTGCCTCTCTCGTGTCTCTGTCTCTGTCTCTCTTCCCATATATTTCCATTCCAGAACTCTGTAAATATATATCCAAACTGGATAACAAAAAGTCGTCTGGACCCGATGGCATTAGTAACCACTTACTTAAATTGTCACTGCCTTACATAATAGACTCACTTACATTTTAAATCTATGCATCGAGAAAAAACATCACCCATCTGAGTTTAAGAAAGCAAAAGTAATCCTATTGCGACAAGACAAATTTTACTGACTACAGACCAATATCACTGTTATTTGTCCTGTCCAAACTTCTCAAAAAGCATGTGCATGTGCAGTTAAATGATTATTTGAAAAACACCTACTCATTGACCCCTTCCAGTCTGTTTTTTGATGTAACTACTCTTGCAATACCGCCTTAGTACGGCTTATACATTCTTGGCTGACAGCGATGAACAGATCTGAGGTGTCTGGCGTGATATTCCTAGACCTAAAAAGGCCTTTGGCCCTGTGGATCACAATATCATGATGTACAAGCTTAGATGCTACCTTCAAAATTCAAGTTCTCTACCGTTTTTCAAATTGTATCTTCAAGGCAGAACGCAACGTGTTTTCCTCCTTTGGCTCATATTCTTCTGAAGGCCTGTAAAGTTTGGGGTACCACAAGGATCTGTCATAGGGCCTATTCTGTTTAGTATTTTTTATTAATGACCTACCATTGCATGTAACGACTTTTTCTTTGCTTGGACATGTTAGCAGATGACACAACACTCCACACATCCGGAAAAGATAATATGCAGGTAGAACACACCTTAAAGGAAAGATTAGACCAGGTCTCATGTTAGTGCGACAATAATTATATGGTCATCAACCCAAAAAGAAAACCCACTCTATGACAATCGCTACAAGGCAGAAGCATCAGCTGTTACCTTCATCGCTTGATCTATTACTACATGGAGTGAAAGCTGAACAAGTGGCAGAACACCGAGTTAGGAATAATTATTGGGCGATTCAGCGAGGCTGGTTTGCTAGAGTGAATGCGCTTGTAATCTTTCGCGCAAGAAGTCGCGAGAGGTCGCAGCGCACTTCCGGGCCGATTTCTGAGTAGGCGTTGCTTCACGCTGTGTATAACAGTGGAAGTTGAACCTAGAATCGCGAAGCGTACAAATGCCAATACTGTTGCAGTTGCAAAATTACCGTGGAAAGGGGATGGAGGGTGGAAAAAAGTGTCTTTGCGTCGTTTTTGGCTGACCAAAGATCGCGAGTTCGTAGAAAAATGCGTTTTGGGGCATCCTTAGCAAGCAACAAGTTATTGCTTATTGCCAGACACATGACTACGGGCCTCCAAAAATGCCTTTAAAGTTGGCAGTGTAAAACTCGCAAATTCACTGTCACCGCCTTCCACTGTGAAGAAAGTACGCACCGGAAGTAAAAGCAGCCAAGGGAATTAAGCGATGCCGGGGCAAATGTCAAGGGAGTTAACAACCCCGCCTGAATCGCCCAATAGACAACAAACTTCGGTGGGATACACATACTGACACACTATGCAAAACACTCTCTAAGCGTGTCTTCCTTCTATCTAAATAAGTACATTTTGATCACTGATACAAAGCTTTCTTCAGTCCACATTGATTACGCATCCATAGTGTGGACGTATAGTGATGCTCTCAAAAAACGATTAAATTCTCTACTAAGAAGAGCCGGGAAACTAATCATCAGATAAAAAAACTAACCACTGACCAGAAACTGAATAAGATAGGAATATTGAGCCTCCACAAACAACTGGACTACAACAAGGGTGTTTTTATGTATAAGGCACTTACCACAATGCGCCGTGTACATATTTAGCTTTTACAAAGCTCCCCATCTAGCTCCAGAAACAACTACCTCCAGTTACCAAGGCCAAAAATAGATTTATTCGAAACAAGCATAGCCTTTTCTGGTGCCCTTTTTTGGAATAGTCTTCCAGTGCACCTCAGATCATGTCACTCGCTCAGCTCCTTCAAGCGAAACCTCCGTGAACACCTTAACACAAGCGTATAAGACACAGCTTGTGACCCCCCCCCCTCTCCCCACACACACACACATATCATTTTACTCTGTAGACCTTTGTGCCTATCATCGTTTATCACATCACTGAAAAACAGCTTGTACTCATTGTTTGCATGTGTGTGTGTGTGTGTGTTTTGTGTGTGTGTGTGTGTGGTGTGTGTGTGTGTGTGTGTGTGTGTGTGTGTGTGTGTGTGTGAATACAGCATTGCCTTGAATTATTAAACGCCTACTGTGATTTATGATCTGATCTACGCGCTTTTTTTTTGCTTTTTGCTTTTTCTTGCTTCTCCCCCCGGAATAGTGGTATCACTGACCCATGTTATGTTTTCGTGATTTACAAATAATTGTGAGATATGTCAACACCATTTTTGCTATCTTATTTATTCATTGTCATTTCAAAGTACCTGGCAATGATTTTGCTGTTCCTGTATGTTTAGCACTATTAATAGTGGTAGTATTATATTTTATTTGTTTGTATATTGTTTATCCTGTTTAAATTTTATTTAATCGAGTTTGTAAAGTTTTAATGTTTTAAATTTTATTTTTCATAATTCTTTCTCCATTTTTCACTTATTCAGTAGTTTAGCAAGGACTAGTTGTTAGACAGGTCTAAATGAACTTAAACTACAATCCTTGGAAAATAAAGTTTTCGAGTTCGAGTTCGAGTTCGAGTCAGTTCTCTCTCTGTCTGTCTGTCTGTCTGTCTGTCTGTCTCATCGTGTTTGATGGCTTGATTATTTTCAAGTCGGGCCGTGCCATACTGATAGTGGTGCATTGTGTGCGGTAGCGCGGGTATGCCATTTACGGAATTTATTGTGTACGTGTCTAACTTGACCGGACTCCAGGATCGTCTCTAGTAGTGAGTCATTTGGGCGAGGCCCGAACTATGGAAAAAAGCACGACAAAGCTGATTAAATCTATAACCTTCGTAAGTAAACTCGAATGTCTGTCTGTCTGTCTGTCTGTCTGTCTGTCTGCCTCTGTCTCTGTCTCTGTCTCTCTGTCTTCGGTCAGTCTCTGTCTCTCATGTCTGTCTGTCTCTCTGTCTTCGGTCAGTCTCTGTCTCTCACTGTCACTCTCTGTCTCTGTCAGTCTCTGTCTCTGTCAGTCTCTGTCTCTGTTTGTCTGTGTCTCAGTGTCTGTCTGTCTATCTGTCTGTCTGTCTCTCTCTCTCTCTTGTTACTGAGTCTCTAGGCTCCTTCAAGCCGCCGAACTTCACTGATGCACACCTTGAAGCATTTACACAGGATGGATTGTGACAGAATACTGCTAGGGAGAGAGACAGGCAGTGAGGTTTTCGAGTCAGTGACTGCCATAGCCAATGACTGGTCAGCGTTTGAGACTGACCTACTTTCTACAGTGACCCATAGAAGTCCGCCCAGTCCTTCTAACTGCTTGTGAGAACGGTGATTTTTTTCCCTCCTTTCTTTCTTCTGTTTTCTTTCTCAGTTCTCCCTTACTGTTCTTTACTGATAAGATAAGCATTGACTGCTTCTGTTTTCTTTTCAAATACTAGTCATATGAATAGGTCATATGAATAGATCACTGAGATGTCCTACTGAGTCATTTGGTGTGTGTGTGTGTGTGTGTGTGTGTGTGTGTGTGTGTGTGTGTGTGTGTGTGTGTGTGTGTGTGTGTGTGTGAGACGTTTTTTTGGGGGGGGTGGGGGGTGGGGGCAAATTAAAACAAACACACAAAACAACAACCAACAAACAAACAACAACAAAACAAAACAATAAACAAACAACAACAACAACAAACAACCACCCTGGCTACCGCCACTGAGTTTGTCACGTGGCGCCGGCTATATCATCAGTCAGCCAGTCAGTCATAGTAATATCAGTCCAGCCACATAGTGCGTCAGTCACGTGCATGCCGCTGTTGGCCTACAGTTGACCGACAGACTCTTTTAGAGTGTCAGAACATAGAGCAGACATAGCGGATTTTCTGCCTGCTTTATGATTATGATCAAAAGTAACAAAATTTCTGTCATGACTGATTACTGAATGTGAACGGTCACCTGATTGTGTGACGAGTTGGCCGCGATGAGGCAAAGTCAGTTTCAGGACTGACCTGACAGATGGCTGCTGCGGCCACTCCCGCGGCCCCGGCTGTAGCAGTCGTCTTTCCTCGACTGACGGACGTGGGGACAGCCACCCGATTTTCCAATAAAAACAGAAGAAGAAAAAAAGAAATCATAGTTCAGGAGCTGCGTGAGAGTCGAGGTGGCCGTCCTGGGCTGTCCGTCCTAACGAGCATTATGGTTTCCGTGGACGTAAAGCTATATTGAACCATCCTCACGCCGTTTGGTCTCAGTTTGTCCCTAATATGTCAACCGGCGACATCCGAGGACATTAAGCATCACCTGAAGAAGAAGAAGAAGCAGAAGAAAAAGGAAGAAAAAAAAAGAAGAAGAAGAAGAAGAAAGAAATGACAAAGACCTCAATCGTTTTTGAGAGACAAACGAGAGGGAGAGAGGTCAGCACGCAGTTACTGTTCTTGGTTTACACTCTCCAACGCACGAGATATTTTTAGGGGCCCCAAAGTAAGGGGAGTAATTCAGACAATTGCTCGTTGGCACTTCAGGCGACCACTTGTTTGTAAAACACAAACAGCATGGGAAATCGTCGTCTGTGACCGTTCGTGTGCTTGACAGTCGGCGCGTTGACTACACCTTACTTTCCAGTTTTTCTTCCTCTAGAGCTCACTGGTAAATGAAATCGGAACTGCTGCGGTTTTTGCGAGAGATTGTGTGTTACAACTACACCCAAACTTCGGATGCTAATCATGGATTGATTTCTTGTTTATAATACTCCACGCACTATTGTATTCGACAGTAAACATTTGTCAAAATCTCTCTTGACTATGCTTAAATTTGAAGGGAAACGGGATGTAAAGCCTTCTCCTAAGATCTTTTCGAATCACTAAAACACAAACTACAAAATGACGTTGAATTTGAAACTGATGCAAACTGTTTGACTTTTGAGTAATTTGATTAATACTTGTAACAGTTTACAAAAAATCCACTACTCCACCAGCAGGCAATACTCCAGATGAGTAAATGTGAATTTGCACTGTCAGTAATGAAATATAATGGTGAGGCATAACAATTTTAAATGGACAAAAAATTAAAATGGTGAGGAATAACAATTTAAGAATAAGATGGAAAGAAACTTTCAGACATGTCTCTTCCTGCTTGGGATAATTTGTGTGTAGATCTATATCATATTGTAACTTGGTTTAATAATAATGATAATATAAACTTATGTAATGTTTCATATGCTGTGTAGGTTTTTCTTTTGGAATTTCAGAAAGCCAGCTGTGACATGGACACTGTGTGACTGTGATGGCATGCTACTCAGCTAACTCATTTCAGATCATAAAGTTGTCCAAATAGACTTCACATTTTTGATGCAGCCTTTTACTAGTGACTGATGGGGGAAAAAATGTGTCATCACTAAAATAGTAAAAAGACTAATTTGATAGGTTGATATTTTTAAATGCCAGTCTTGCAGTTGCACTTGGTCTTCATTGGTACATTACTAGTTTCACTTCAGCACTATGAATTTGTTTTTTCTTTCTATCTGTGTGTGTATGTGTGTGTGTGTGTGCGTTTGCCTGTGTGTGTGTGTTTTCTGTGTGTTTGTGTTTTCTGTGTGTGTGTGTGTATGTGCGGAATAAGGCCTGAATAGTTGACAGCTGATTTTATTTCCCTGCTTTTTGCCCCCTTGTGTGCAGATATCCCACAACACCTGCTGCACAGTGTCAGTGGGGAGGCTGAGGTTATTGGTTGAGGATGGGAGCAGAGAACAGCATCTTGGAAGGCTGTCTGTGGGGGGAGGATGTGCTGGCTGCTGGCCTTGACTGGGACCTGCAGCATGCCAGCGCCAAAGATGGCCGCCCTATCACTGTCTTCCAGCCGCGGAAAAGCGAGCGCAAGTACAAGGACATGATTCATCAGCTGGCAAAGGTAACTGGCTGTTGATCTTTCATGAAAACAATTGACCTCTTGCCAACCCTCTGACTGACAGATGATGATCAGTCTGTCATCTGCATATAAACTTGCCTCCTTAGCTTAGGCGAGCCTAGTGTAAACAAAGCACATAGGCCACGCTTATTTTGAAAACAATGGCCAGGTGCCTTGGGTCTGTGTAGCATGAAGTGTGTTTGATTTTTTTTGTTTACCTCACTGCCTCAAATTCTCTGTGTTTTTTTGTGAACCATGTAGTGAATATATATAATAATTAATATGCATACATTTGTGTGTGTGTGTGTGTGTGTGTGTGTGTGTGTGTGTGTGTGTGTGTGTGTGAATACAGGTGTCAGTCTCTGTGCATACCTTTATGTTTGTATCTTTTTGCCCATTTGGTTTGTTTGTGTTTGTAGTTCTAGCTAGATGAGTAACACCCCCACAGAAATCCACTGTATTAATATTATACTATTATTATCAACACCTTCTTTACAAATGGCTGAAATGCAACTTTCTGGAGCCATATTTTAACAACCTTTTTTTTAAAAGAATTCAGTGATGTACCAAACAGGAAGGTGAGGTCAGGGAAATTGATTTTTAGTGCCCAGTTAACCATACCAAGGTGACACATACATAATACATGTATACATCATGTACTAAACAGACTGGAAAACCCTTGAAATAACTAGGTCTAGTTGTTTAGTAAACTTGTGTGATGTACAAGCCTCATCCTCAAAATTCATGTTCCCTCTCCTCACAGACCCCCCACCTACCACCACCACACCCCTCTGCCCCCCTCTCCATCATCTTCCCCAAGTGCAACATGTATGTGGCTGTCTACATGTATGGGAGTTTCACTGCACTATCCAAGTGGTCATGGACATTGAGTGATTGACATTGACATGACTTGTAACTTTCACACCAACCGTTCATATAACATTGGAATCTAACCTTTGGTTTGAGTAGCAGGTCTGATTACCAAACAGGAAGACGAGGTCAGGGAAATTAAGTTTTAATGCTCAGTTAACCATACCAAGGTGACACATACATGATACATGTATACATGTACCAAGCAGACCAGTTGGAAAACCCTTGAAATAACAAAGCAGGTCTCTTGCTTTGGACCCCACATTTGGAATTCACTCCCACAAGACCTTAGTCTTAGAGTTAGACACTGCTCAACCCTGCCATCTTTTAAAGCCAAATTGAAAACCTTCCTCTTCTCACAGTGTTTCCATCCTAATATCAGTACCCAGTTTCTGCTACAGTCATGTGTGTGTGTGTGTGTGTGTGTTTGTACTTGTAGTGTTTTTTTTATTTTTTATTTTTTATAATACTTTATGTAAATTGTTTTGGTAGGGCTGTGCGCTACATGTGTATAGAATATCATATTTAGGTTAGTATGTATCACGTGAGCGCTCAGGGTGTTGATGAGCGCATGATAAATGTACATTATTATTATTATTACAAAGTGTCAGTGTAACAGCAATACATGTTGCTTCTTCGACATGGACAGCTCAAATGTGCTTTGCATTTGTGCGTGTTCAGAGTTTGAAGCTGCTGCGACATCCCAACATTCTTCGTTACATTGGTGCGGGAAAGTCCTCAGAAGGGTGCTTTCTTGTCACGGAACAAGCAACTCCGCTAGCCTCTGTGCTTGACAGTCTGTCACCGCTGGAAGTGTGCGCTGGGCTCAGTGACGTTCTTGATGCCTTGATGTTTCTGCATGATAAGGTGAGGCCACAGCAGAACAAAGCTATGAGCAACTGTTCATAGGACATCAGACAGAATAGTCCCAAATCCATAGGACATCAGACAAAATAGTCCCAAATCCATAGGACATCAGATCAAATAGTCCCAAATCCATAGGACATCAGACAAATAGTCCCAAATCCATAGGACATCAGACAAAATAGTCCCAAATCCATAGGACGTCAGATAAAATAGTCCCAAATCCATAGGACATCAGATAAAATAGTCCCAAATCCATAGGACATCAGACAAAATAGTCCCAAATCCATAGGACATCAGATAAAATAGTCCCAAATCCATAGGACATCAGATAAAATAGTCCCAAATCCATAGGACATCAGACAGAATAGTCCCAAATCCATAGGACGTCAGACAGAATAGTCCAAAACAGAATGAGGCTTCTGTAGAATCAAACAAAAGAAGGGAGTTGATTAGCACTCGTAAGATGTTACATGAAAAACACAGCAACAAAGACCTGAATCGCTGACGGTAACTCTCACCTGGCATGCGGTAGGTTACATAAACTCCAGGAAATGTTTCCCTTATATTTACTTGCATGCCAGGCAAGAGTTACTGTAGGTGACTCAGGTCTTTGTTGTTGTGTTCACGTGACGTCTTTTGAGCTTATTTTTTTGTATTTTTAGGTCAAAGTGTAGAAACCCCCCCAGCAAGGACTTAATTTTTGAGGTGTTATAATTAGGTCTGGAATATCTTAAAGTTAAACAGAGTAAAAAAAAAAATCAAAAAAATCTGCACTTTGATCAAAAACTGAATATTTGTCTGTGGACATCAGATGAGTTTACTTTCCAGTTCAAGACAGACATGTGACTTTTCACTTGGGATTTTGTTAATTTGTAATTTTGTATAGTTAACTCTTTTAAGACACCTACTAATCCGCTGCTTGACCCCCCCCCCCATACACCCCTCCCCCCCCCCCCCCACTCTCCCCAAACCACTACCCCCACCAAGAGTTTGGTGTCAAAAGGAGTCCCCTGGGTTGAAAAGTAAAAAATCTGTTAATTGTGCATATTTCTTTTTTTTAACAATTTTCATGCTAACCAAGGGAATGTACAATCCTCATTTCAGGCTGGCGTCACACACAACAACATCGGCGTTGGAGCCGTGTTTGTGGCCAAGGATGGTGGCTGGAGACTTGGAGAGCTGCAGCATGCCTGTCCCTTCAGCGCTGCCACTGCGGAATTCCTTGATGCGTGCCGCGCCTACAGGGACCAAGCAGCTCTGTCACCCGAGGAAACGGTGAGTGTTTTACAAGGACCAAGCAGCTCTGTCACCAGAGGAAACGGTGAGTATTACAGAATTCCTTGATGCGTGCCGCACCTACAGGGACCAAGCAGCTCTGTCACCAGAGGAAACGGTGAGTGTTACAGAATTCCTTGATGCGTGCCGCGCCTACAGGGACCAAGCAGCTCTGTCACCAGAGGAAACGGTGAGTGTTACAGAATTCCTTGATGCGTGCCGCACCTACAGGGACCAAGCAGCTCTGTCACCCGAGGAAACGGTGAGTGTTTTACAAGGACCAAGCAGCTCTGTCACCAGAGGAAACGGTAAGTGTTACAGAATTCCTTGATGCATGCCGCACCTACAGGGACCAGGCAGCTCTGTCACCAGAGGAAACGGTGAGTGTTACAGAATTCCTTGATGCATGCCTTACAGGGACCAAGCAGCTCTGTCACCAGAGGAAACGGTGAGTGTTACAGAATTCCTTGATGCGTGCCGCGCCTACAGGGACCAGGCAGCTCTGTCACCAGAGGAAACGGTGAGTGTTACAGAATTCCTTGATGCATGCCGCGCTTACAGGGACCAAGCAGCTCTGTCACCAGAAGAAACGGTGAGTGTTTTACAAGGACCAAGCAGCTCTGCCACCAGAGGAAACGGTGAGTGTTACAGAATTCCTTGATGCGTGCCACGCCTACAGGGACCAAGCAGCTCTGTCACCAGAGGAAACGGTGAGTGTTACAGAATTCCTTGATGGTGCCGCGCCTACAGGGACCAAGCAGCTCTGTCACCAGAGGAAACGGTGAGTGTTACAGAATTCCTTGATGAGTGCATGCCTTACAGGGACCAAGCAGCTCTGTCACCAGAGGAAACGGTGAGTGTTACAGAATTCCTTGATGAGTGCTGCACATACAGGGACCAAGCAGCTCTGTCACCAGAGGAAACGGTGAGTGTTACAGAATTCCTTGATGCGTGCTGCACATACAGGGACTGAGCAGCTCTGTCACCAGAGGAAACGGTGAGTGTTACTGAATTCCTTGATGCGTGCCTTACAGGGACTAAGCAGCTCCGTCACCAGAGGACACGGTGAGTGTTACATAATTCCTTGATGCATGCCTTACAGGGACCAAGCAGCTCCATCACCAGAGGACACGGTGAGTGTTACATAATTCCTTGATGCATGCCGCACCTACAGGGACCAAGCGGCTCTGTCACCAGAGGAAACGGTGAGTGTTACAGAATTTTTTGTTTGTCTGGGCACCTCCTGATTGCATTTTTAGGGTTCATGCACAAGCTTCATTTCCACATTGTTGATGATTATGGAGATCAGAGTTTGTAGAGTGCAAATATAATTATAAATAATAATGTGCTCTTTTATGTGTTATTTTAAAAAAATTTGCCCATTGCAAAGAAAAAAAATGTGGTCAAAACAAAGTTGCACAAATGCGTATTCACACGCACACACACACACACACACACACACACACATGCACACACACACACACACACTTATGGACTTACGGAAATGTTGTTGCGATGCTGTCTTTCATTATGCTATGGATGTGAAAAATCTGTTTCCCTGTGTCTAGTGAGGTCTGATATGGTGTCATTAATTACAAGTTGATTTTAATTTCATTCCAATGAATGCTGAAATGTTCTTCTTTTCTCCAATTTTTATTTGATTGTTTTTGTTTGGAAGATGACAGAAAGGGGTGCAATGTGGATACTGACTTTTTGTCATTTTCAACTAAAATTCCTCTGATTATTTGTTTGTGACCCATAAAATGTCTTGGAAACTGACTGGAGTGCTTTGTTTACAGCAAGGTGGTGTGGAGGTCAAGGCTGGTCAAGGTCATGCTCGGGACATGTTCGCTCTAGGAGTCTTCATTGAGCTCCTTTCTGAGCAACTTACGGAGTTGGGTCAGTTTGTTAGTCATACATAGTGTGTGTATGTATTGTGTGTGTGTGTGTGTGTGTGTGTGTGTGTGTGTGTGTGTGTGTATGTGCATGTGTGTGTGTGTAAATGTGTGTGTGTGTGTGTGTGCCTGTGTCTGTCTATGTCAGTGTGTTTGGATACCTTAATGAACACAGTATGTATGTTTAATGAACACTGTAATGAACACACACAATAACTCTTTTCATTACCACACTGATGGCAATTAATGTGTTGCCCGGAGAGAAAATGATCCCTCCACTGGCATAAGGTCTGACAAAAGCATGTTGGCGCCCATGTATCTGAAGGATTTGCTGGACTTTTTTTCTGTCTCATTCACTTTATAATTTGAAAGATTTGCTGGACTTTTTTTCTCTCATTCACTTATTTTAAAGATTTGCTGGATTTTTTTTTCCTCTCTCATTCACTTTTGATCAACCTTTGGTTAGCAGGAGTTCACCAAAAGGAAAGAATTCTGAACTGTTGGATAAAACTGGCAGTCAAATGAGTTGTGTGTCTCATCTGTGCATGCTGATTGGCTGATTGGATTCTGTCACTCAAATCTGGGCCACAGATTAATTGATGTTGCACCCACTTTAAGTCAAGCATAAAAAGACCACTGTACACAGAAGGAGTGAGTGAAGGCAAAGCTGAGTGAATGTTATGCGTGATCCAGATTCTGAATTATGCAGAGACTGAAACCTTAAAACACATTTTTGATATATATATACATAAGCTCTTGGTTAATTTTTTTGGGAAACATGTATTGGATTTAACCAGTTCAGTTTTTAAATTCAAAGATATGCAAAAAGTACAAGGTGTAGATGATGTTTAAGAATTATATTGAGCCTGAAACATTAAAACCCGTTTTTGATATAATATACATATATATACATAAGCTCTTGGTTGAATTTTTGGGGAAACATTTATTGGATTTAACCAATTAAGTTTTTAAATTCAAAGTTACGCAAAAAGTACAATGTGTAAATGATGTTTAAGACCAACGTGCAATATTTGCATGCAGCAGGATGGTACAAAAAATACACATTTGAGGTGATTCAGACTCAGATTCTTTATTCGCCAAGTTTTACAACAAGGAAAGTGTCTTGCAAGCGGTAAGCATACAAACATAAGCAAACAACACTAACATACATCAACAAGCATAATTAAAGGTATACACCCATCCGCACCACTAAACCACCCCCACCCCCCATCCACACACCTCAGGACTGTTCCTAGAGGCCTGTTTAGTTGGAGCAAGGCTGGTCTATTTTGGGCGTTGGTCAGAGCCAATACCCCAGAATCTAGGTCAGCTGTGCAGGTGGGCCCTCTTGAGATGTGAATAGCTGAATGGTCCTGGTGTTGACATGCTGCTGCAGCTGCCAGCAGTAAATTATACAGCTGTCTTTTACCCCCTCCCTTCCCCAGCGACATTTTACCACAGAGTTGGACAGCAGACCATTGTAAAAAAAATATTTTGAAGTTTACACGGACACCAAACATGCTTGGTACAATAGTTTTAGTTTTCATTCAGCAACAAATCCATTTAGTGCAAAACAACAAACTGTGCATGGTACATACACAAAAAGTACGAATTACACAACGACATTGTGAGGTGCATAGACTTTTCTCAGCAAAACAACTTGCATACATCACAACATCAGTATATCCACTACAGAAAACCGTCCCTTAAAATCGGGCCTGACTCTCCAGAAGCCCCCCAGAGTGTGTAAACAACACTACACATGTGGCAGTCCAGCCAAGTGGAAAGTGAGAGGGCAGCCCGCTAGTACTGACCACCGCTGGTGCTGACCTAGATTCCACTGACAGAGCAGATGTGCCTGGGGAGCTAAAAATAGCTCAGCCAGTGAGCAGCTAAAGTACCCGATTTGAAGCCTAGGGAACAGCCGTGACCTGTGCGCATGCGCGCATTGCACACACACACACACACACACACACACACACACACACACACACACACACACACCACACTGTAAGAAATGTTCCAAACTAAAATATGGTCCTACATCTAAGACTAAGACAGATGAATGTAAAAGTTCCAACTTTTAAGCAGAGTAAAATTTCGATAACAACTGATTGTTGCCATGAAGCCTGGTTGCAGACTGTGGGTCTCTGCACTTGGTGAGAATACCCCCCCCCCCAAAAAACCCCCCACTCCGCAGGTCATTCCGCAGTGCTGCGCCCATGATCAGGAACAGGCTTCGAGAGAGACACTTCACGCAGCAAAAGACATTGTTTTTTTCCAGCAGCGCCAGAAATCACATTTGTTTTGAACTTAATCTCCCCCCCCCCCCGCCCCTTTTCTCACCTCACACCCCCCCCCCCAATCCCTCCCCCTCCTCTTTTTGTGAAATGCAAAGAGCAGGTGGCTATCTATGTGGAGTTTCGAGGGCACTATAGAAGTAGATGCTGTTGCTGACATGGACTCCAGAGCTCATGAGCTGTGTGAAAGTCGAGGTGGCCGTCCTGGGCCCCCGTCCCTAATAAAGCTACGGTTTCTGTGGACGTAAAGCACCACTTCAACCATGACGCCGACGTTGTTGGTGTGGTTTGGGGCTGTGCCGATGACGTTGATGTGCTTTCTGGTGTGCCAGGGGAGTTCAGCAAAACCTTTGAGGAGAGGGTGGGTGCCTGCCTGTCTGCTGACCCCGCACACCGACCCAGAGTGTTGGAGCTGAAGAATGACGGTCTCTTCCAGTAAGACACTGAGAGAGAGAGAGAGAGAGAGAGAGAGAGAGAGAGAGAGAGAGAGAGAGAGAGAGAGTGTGTGTGTGTGTGTGTGTGTGTGCATGTGTGAGAGACTGCAAGAGAGAAATGGAAAAAGTATATAAGTGTATGTGTATGTATGTGCTTGTGTGTGTATATGTATGTGTGTATATGTATGTGTGTATATGTGTGTGTGTATGTGCTTGTGTGTGTATGTGCTTGTGTGTGTATGTGTGTGCATATATATATATGTGTGTGTGTGTGTGTGTGTGTGTGTGCATGCATGCATGTGTATTTGTGCTTGTGTATGTGTGTGTGTGTGTGTGTGTGTGCTCTCATACATTTACATAATTACAAACAATTGCAAGTATGTATTATCCTGCACAGATTGTTTAAATATACCTCATCTTTTGTTTCAGCCGCATTTATTCCCACTTCAGCAATAGCTTATTTCTTCTTCTTTGTTGATGTTTTTATGCTAAACAGTGACTGATGTGTGGATCTGTTTTGCAGTGGCATTTGACATTTTTTATCGTAATGTGTAAACTGTGTTTCAGAAATGACTTCATACAGATACTGAACTTTGTACGCAACGTGGCCTTGAAGACCTCGGAGGAGAAAGCTGAGTTTTTCAGGTACAGCGGTTTGTTCCCTTCTGCAGCGTCGGTCCCCACAAGCTGCAGTCTTTCTTTGATTTTTTTGTCTTGTGAAATTGTGATGTAACAGAGCATTTATACAGCGCCTACATTTGATGTGCACCAAAGCGCACAACGCAAAATAATAGGCTGGCAAAAGGGCACATAATTAAGAGAGCAGTGATACCCTGCTTATCATGTATGAACACAAATACATTGCAACACTTCATGCAGCATCTTCCATCACACGCATGCACGCACGCGTGCACACACACACACATGCACACGCACACACACATGCACACACACACACACACACATGTATCTTTTTTATGTGATCTGTAATGGCTGGAATTTTATAGGCAATCAGTCACTTGTCACGGATAATTCTGAACTAATGAGGATGTATACATAATAGTAATACTAAAGACGTTTGATAAAAGTGAAGTTTTTCATCCCTATATCCCTCACATCCCCCTTCTGGTGATCTGTAATGGCTGGAGTTTTATAGGCAGTCAGACACTTGTCACGGTTAATTCTAAACTAATGAGGACGTATACATAATAGTAATACTAAAGAAGTTTGACAAAAGTGAAATTTTTCATCCCTATATCCCTCACATCCCCTTCTTGTGATCTGTAATGGCTGGAGTTTTATAGGCAATCAGTCACTTGTCGCGGTTAATTCTGAACGAATGAGGACGTATGCATAATGCTAAAGAAGTTTGACAAAAGTGAAGTTTTTCATCCACATATCCCTCACACCCCTGTCCCTTTTTCCCTTCTTCAGTGGGCTGTTGCCACGGCTACTAGCGTTGCCAGACGAGCTGGTTGCCCACCGCCTGGTTGTTCCGTTGTTGTCACGCTTTGTTCTCTTGGACGAGGCAGCTGTCACGCATGTGGTGCCACACCTCCTGACACCCAATTCAGGTGAGTCTTGGTTGACTGTTGAAGACTGGTCTCTGTTGCCCGGAAGTGTGTGGTGGAAGTATCGTCCCAAAGAGTATGTTGTATTTTCAGACACTGCCTGTGGTGGATGTTCAGTTCTTTTTGAATTTTCTTTGTTTTTTTGTTTTTTGTTGTTGTTGTTTTTTGCTGTTGGGAGTAGTGTTCAATGTCTCTGGACTTTGAGCACCATCTTGTTTTTAATAATAATAACAGTGGGGTCTTAGAGTGCCCTTTCTCATATGAGTTCTAGGCGCGTATATTTCATGCTCAAATTAAAAATCTTTTTTTTTTAAAGACCTCAAAGCACACAGTATTGCCATGATTGAAATTTTTATTTGACAGTGATTTATTGAAACTAACTGGCTAGTACTAGTTTTAGCATGTGTGTATTTGTTTTTAGCGTTGATAGTGTTCTAATAAAATGTGTTTTACCCTGGCGTTTAACCGTCATGGTTGACTGGGCATTTTTTTCTTTTTTTCTTCTCCATTCCATTCTTTGATGTATTGATAGCTAACGTTCATCTTGTTTGCCCGCATTCCTCTTTTTATGGATGCAGTACATTTGGGGGAGATGAACTGCACATTTGACCAATTTCAATTCCCCTGCTGCCGCTTTGGCAGCCGCAGTCTGTCTTTGAGGGCTTTTGAAGGTTGACCTAGTAGTGTGTGCCATAATTTTGTGTGTCCAAACGATGGTATATGGCTGCCCGTGCCGGGGATTTTGAACATGCGCACAGATGTTAATGCATGTGGTCGCACACTGGGGCTGTCCAGACTCTATGAGAGAATCTGCACTGAAAGTTAACACTGGAAGAAAAGTCCATTTGCACACTGGGGAGTTTGGGGCTGCATCAGCAGCGTGCCAGACCTGGTGCTCAAAAGACTGTTCATCCACCCCTACAAGCGTTTTATCAACTTGTGTTTCTCAGTCAGAACTTTCCAACAGACAGCGCTTGTAAACTACTTGAATTGTTGCTTGTAAACTACTCAAATTGTTGTATGTAAACTACTTAAATTGTTGCTTGTAACTACTTGAATTGTTGCTTGTAAACTGCTTGAATTTTTGCTTGTAAACTACTTGAATTGTTGCTTGTAAACTACTTGAATTGTTGCTTGTAAACTAATCAAATTGTTGCTTGTAAACTGCTTGAATTGTTGCTTGTAACTACTTGAATTGTTGCTTGTAACTACTTGAATTGTTGCTTGTAAACTACTTGAACTGTTGGTATTTGAATTGTTGCTTGTAAACTACTTGAATTGTTGCTGGTAAACTACCTGCATTGTTGTGTGTAAACTACTTGAATTGTTGCTTGTAAACTACTCGAATTGTCAAGTGTTTGTTAAATGCAATCACATTGAGCCCTGGTTTTTATTTTCAGACCCTGATGCCACTCTGTCAACAGCGTCTGGCGTCATGCCAGTGTTGAACTCTGACCTGTTCAAATCTCACATCATTCCGGAGCTGCAACGCATCTTTAACGTGCATGATGCTCACATCCGCCTGGTGCTGCTGCAGCATTTCTCCAGCTACGTCCATCTCTTTGAGGAGGATGTCCTTCAGAATGAAATATTCCCACAGGTACTGTGATATTATTACCTGTCTCCAGCTACATCCATCTCTTTGAGGCGGATGTGCCTCTGAATGAAATATTCCCTACAGGTACTGGTGATGTTGTTACTGTCTCCAGCTACACCTGTCTTTTTTTAAGGCGGATGTGCTTCAGAGTGAAATGTTCCAACAGGTACTAATGATGTTACGAAATGGTATGTGGCAGAAAGTAACTTGGTATTTTACGCACAGTCAGACATACTTTTTGCGGTGGGTGTGTTGATGAACGGGAAGTCAGCGAAATTCTCAAAGATGTGTGTAAGATACTGCCAGCCTTATTTCCGCGTCACTGACCGGTAGAAGTCAGACAGATGGCTGTTTGTTGTCACCTCTCTCCGTTCTCTGTGCTGTGCAGATTCTGTTGGGACTTCGAGACAGCAGCGATGCCATTGTGGCCAGCAGTTTTCGGGCCCTGGCTGATCTGGTGCCTTTGCTTGGCGGTGACACTGTGATAGGGGGGCCGCGCAAAACATTCTTCTTTCATGGCCTGCCCAAGGTGAGACAGTGTGTGTGTGTGTGTGTGTGTGTGTGTGTGTGTGTGTGTGAGTGTGTGTGTGTGTGTGTGTGTGTGTGTGTGTGTCAGTGTGTGTGTGTGTGTGTGGTGTGTGTCGTGTGTGTGTAGTGTGTGTGTGTGTGTGTGTGTGTGTGTGTAGTGTGTGTGTGTGTGTGTTTGTGTGTGCATGTGTGTGTGTGTGTGTGTGCGTTGTGTGTGTGTGTGTGATGTGTGTGTGTGTGTGTTGTGTGTGTTTGGTGTGTGTTGTGTGTGTGTGTTGTGTGTATGTTGTGTGATTTTGTTGTGTGTGTAGTGTGTTGGATTGTGTGTGTGTGTGTGTGTGTGTGTGTGTATATGTGGTGTGTATGTGATTATGGTGTGTGTATGCTGTGTGTGTGTGTGCATGCATACATGTGGATGCATTTTTGTATCTTGAAAGTCAGGTGATTTATTCCTGCCCAAAGACAATGTATGTAAATGTATGTAAATGCCGAGGAGAAGGATAGGGTTGTGTTCCTTCATTCACTGGTGTGTTCAGTGTGATATATTTTAGTTTTCCCCCACCAAGGAGATGGGTAGGGTCATGTTTCTTCATTCGCTGCCACGTTCAGTTACCCATGTTTTAATTTTCTACCCACAAGAAGGGTCGGGTTGTGTTCCTTCATTTGCTGCGACGTCCAGTTAATCATGTTTTAGTTTTCTGCTGCCAAAGAAAAGGGTAGAGTTGTGTTGCTTCGTTTGCTGCTATGTCCAGTGGTATATGTTTTAGTTTTCTGCCACCACGGAGGAGGGTATGGTTGTGTTCTTTCATTCGCTACTGCATCCAGTTATGCATGTTTCAGTTTTCCACCGCCAAGGACAAGGAGCTACTGCCTGATAGTGTCACAGACGTCATGAAGCATGTCAAGTCTGACAACAGCCTGTTGCTACCCAACGGAAAGCCTCTGCTCAAAGATCTCGCTGCTGGCATGTAAGGGGGGTTGTCTGTCGTGTTTCTTGTGGAAATGTTTATGAACGTATAGTGTAGGTTGTCTGCTGTGTTTCTTGTGGAAATGTTTATGAATGTATAGTGTAGGTTGTCTGCTGTGTTTCTTGTGGAAATGTTTATGAATATATAGTGTAGGTTGTCTGCTGTGTTTCTTGTGGAAATGTTTATGAATGTATAGTGTAGGTTGTCTGCTGTGTTTCTTGTGGAAATGTTTATGAATGTATAGCGTAGGTTGTCTGTCATGTTTCTTGTGGAAATGTTTATGAATGTATAGTGTAGGTTGTCTCACTTAAGTTTAAAACATTTGTGGAAATGTTTATGAATGTATAGTGTAGGTTGTCTGCTGTGTTTCTTGTGGAAATGTTTATGAATGTATAGTGTAGGTTGTCTGCTGTGTTTCTTGTGGAAATGTTTATGAATGTATAGTGTAGGTTGTCTGCTGTGTTTCTTGTGGAAATGTTTATGAATGTATAGTGTAGGTTGTCTGCTGTGTAATTCTTGTGTGAAATGTTTTGAATGTATAGTGTAGGTTTCTGCTGAACCTTGCAAGTAGGCTTGCTATTTTATTCTCAGGTTTCATTGTAACATGTTTACTGAATGTTGAAATGTAAAGGAACTCATTGGCTCCCAGAAAATAGCCGCATTCATACAAGCTCGCTAACGCTCGTTTCCATCACTTTGACGGGCACTCTTCCAGCCATACCTGTCTTGTTTCTCTCTTGTGAAAATGTTTTGAACTTGGTGTCGATTGTTTTTTGAACCCTGAATAGGCTTGCTTAATTTCTCAAGTTCCTTGTGAAAATTTCATGAATGTATGGTGTACATTGTCTGTTGAACCATGCAAGTAGGCTTGCTTTTGTTTCTCAGGTTCCTTGTGAAAATGTTTATGAATGTATGGTGTAGATTGTCTGTTGAACCATGCAAGTAGGCTTGCTTTTGTTTCTCAGGTTCCTTGTGAAAATATTTATGAATGTAAAGTGTAGATTGTCTGTTGAACCATGCAAGTAGGCTGATTTGCCTTCCTGTTGAAGCGTTCTGGAAGGAAGCTCGCTGTATCAGTTGCAGTTGTATCATCCCCCTTCGCCCCCACCCCCCTTTCATCATGTCCATTAGTGTGGCAATAGACCCCTTTGGTTTATCTCGCTGTATCAGTTGCAGTTGTATCATCCCGCTTCGCCCCCACCCCCCTTTCGTCATGTCCATTAGTGTGGCAATAGACCCCTTTCGTTTATTTCGCTGTATCAGTTGCAGTTGTATCATCCCCCTTCGCCCCCACCCCCCTTTTGTCATGTCCATTAGTGTGGCAATAGACCCCTTTGGTTTATCTCGCTGTATCAGTTGCAGTTGTATCATCCCCCTTCGCCCCCACCACCCCTTTCGTCATGTCCATTAGTGTGGCAATAGACTCCTTTCATTTATCTTGCTGTATCAGTTGCAGCTGTATCATCCCCCTTCGCCCCCACCACCCCTTTCGTCATGTCCATTAGTGTGGCAATAGACTCCTTTCATTTATCTTGCTGTATCAGTTGCAGTTGTATCATCCCCCTTCGCCCCCACCACCCCTTTCGTCATGTCCATTAGTGTGGCAGTAGACCCCTTTCGTTTATCTCGCTGTATCAGTTGCAGTTGTATCATCCCCATTCGCCTCCACCCCCCTTTCGTCATGTCCATTAGTGTGGCAATTGATTATTGATTATAGATTATATGTTGTGGAGATTCTTTTTGGCATTCATGATTGTCCGCACACATTGTCTTTGTTTTGGTCACTGAATTAGTGAACATGTTAACAACTTACTGACTGTCCTTTTAAAAAATCTTTTTACACGGGATGGTGCATACTGTCAGTCACATGTACCTTAAGTTAACTAACAATGACAAGGTGTCCTTATCCAACACATTGGAACATGTCTTACGCAAAAACAACAACAACCTGTGTGTCATTGTACTTGTTTGAATGCTATCACAGCGTAACTGGATCTCGTCTTACACAGAAAATCTGTGTGTCATCATACTTATTGGAACTCCTTTGAACGGCACTTACATATATTTTTAGGTGTACGGAATTCATCCATATTTTATGACTAATTTGACCTTTTTGCCCCCCCCCGTAGCGCTAGCAAGCTGAACCTAGACTCGGCAGAGCAGGAGAGGAAGGCGTTGGAGCGAGAGCGACGTCGAGAGGAGGCGCGGCAGAGAAAGGAGGAGCGGCAGCGCAAGCTGAAGCAGCAGCAGCTGGAAGCTGAGAGCGACAGGCAGAAAGGTGATGTGGTGTAAAAGAGTATTGATGATGGGGCCTGCACACAACTCGAGGCCCAGAGCATCAAGCTGAGAATGACAGGCATAAAGGTGACACGTGTTTAATGTGTGTTCAGAGGCAGAAAGATGACGTGATGTAAAAGAGTATTTATGATGGGGCCTGCACATAACTCCAGGCCGAGAGCATCAAACTGAGAATGACAGGCAGAAAGATGCTGTGACGCAAAAGAGTATTGATGATGGGGCCTGCACATAACTTGGGGCCCAGAGCATGAAGCTGAGAGTGACAGGTAAAAAGGTGCGTGATGTAAAAGAGTATTTATGATGGGGCCTGCACACAACTCAGGGCCTCGAGCGTGAAGCGACAGGCAGAAAAGTAACATGTTGTAAAAGGTAAGAGAGTATTGATGATGGGGCCTGGACACAGCTCGAGGCCCAGAGCATGAAGCTGAGAGTGACAGGTAAAAAGGTGACGTGATGTAAAAGAGTATTTATGATGGGGCCTGCACATAACTCATGGCCGAGAGCATCAAACTGAGAATGACAGGCAGAAAGATGCCGTGATGAAAAAGAGTATTTACGAAGGGGCCTGCACATAACTCAGGGCCCCGAGCGTGACGCTGAGAGCGACAGGCAGAAAAGTAACATGTTGTAAAAGGTAAGAGAGTATTGATGATGGGGCCAGCACACAACTCAAGGCCCAGAGCGTGACGCTGAGAGCGACAGGCAGAAAGGTGATGTGATGCAAAAGAGTATTTATGATGGGGCCTGCACATAACTTGGGGCCCAGAGCATGAAGCTGAGAGTGACAGGCAGAAAGGTGACGTGGTGTAAAAGAGTATTCATGATGGGGCCTGCACACAACTCGAGGCCCAGAGCATGAAGCTGAGAGTGACAGGTAAAAAGGTGACGTGATGTAAAAGAGTATTTATGATGGGGCCTGCGCATAACTCCAGGCCGAGAGCATCAAACTGAGAATGACAGGCAGAAAGATGACGTGATGTAAAAGAGTATTTACGAAGGGGCCAGCACACAACTCGAGGCCCAGAGCATCAAACTGAGAATGACAGGCAGAAAGATGCTGTGACGCAAAAGAGTATTGATGATGGGGCCTGCACACAACTCGAGGCCCAGTGCATGAAACTGAGAGTGACACGCAGAAAGGTGTGTGATGTAAAAGAGTATTTATGATGGGGCCAGCACACAACTCGAGGCCCAGAGCATCAAACTGAGAGTGACAGGCAGAAAGGTGATGTGATGTAAAAGAGTATTTACGAAGGGGCCCTGCACATAACTCAGGGCCCCGTGAGAGCGACAGGCAGAAAAGTAACATGTTGTAAAAGGTAAGAGAGTATTCATGAAGAGGCCTACGCCTAGCTCGGGGGGCCCAGAGTGTGAAGCTGAGAGCAACCGGCAGAAAGGTATGGAAAAGAGTGCTTATGAAGGGGGCCTGCACACACCTCAGGGCCCAGAGGGTGACAACAGTGTGGAGAACGAAGAGCACAGCAAAGCCCTACGCATTATTTCAGAGGTAGACCAACACTGCAGCGCTTTGTTTAGCGCCTCTCTCGTCACCTCCAACACTCGTACACAACAGCCGCAGCAGGAAGCAGAAAATGACCGGCAGAAAGGTAAACACAGTGTAAAAATGCTATTTATACAGCCCCCCCCCATCCCCCCCTCCGCCCCATCCAAACGCTAGCCCAAAGCGCATGGCACAAAGCAGCGGGTTTGACAAAAAGTGGACAGAATAAAGAGAACGAGAAAACTCTTTAATTATATAAACATGAAAATCCTGGTGCAAAGTGTTTGCGAAATTTGACGTGCACTCAAAGCACGTGTTTGTTTACTTGCATTTGATGGGGACTTGCTTCGTGCAACTTTACCTTTCGTCTGTTGCAGTGGACTCCCACAGCCAGAGCAGTAGTACTGCTGATGCCACGAGCAGAGCGTCGGACAACAGGAGCACGGCAGATTCAAACCCAGACAAAGGTGACGGAAACAGTTTGAAAATCGGTGGAAAACTGGGTGACGCTGCGGAAGAGGGCGATGACAATGTGAACGAGGATGACAGAAAGAAAGCCGATGACGGTGTGCATTTAGAGGAAGAAAAATTTGTGAGTGAGGAAAGCGAAGAGGAGTGGGAGGACTGGGACGAGAACACCTCGGACTCTGGGCACAAAGTGACAGATGACGTCATCAGTGACGAGATTGAAACCGAGTTATCCCAGATGTCGGGCAGTGGGGAACCCCGACAGTTTGGCGGCAGAAAGGTCCCCACGTCTCCTGACCCTTACCGCCCTGGTTCTTCTTCCTCAGCCGCGGCGGAATGGTCTGTTGCTGCCTTCGACTCCAGGCCTGGAGCTCCCAGCACCCCTGAACATTTCAAATCAAATGTGATTGGTGGAGAAAGTGACAGGGACAGAGCGACGATTGTTGGGTCCGGTGCAGGCCAGTCCCTTTCCCGTGCTGATTCCAAGCAAACACCGGCGAAAGGTCTCAAGTTAGTCGCCAAAAGCAAAACCACTGCCGCCTCCTCCACCAAAGCCGCGCAGGCTAAGAAACCGGCCGCTGCTGACGATGACTTGGGGCTGGGCTACGACATCAAAAGCATTGAGCTGACGGCAGTGAAAGAGGTGGATTTCTTTGCGGACATGACACCAGACATCAAGCCGACGTTGGGCAAGGGTGGGGTGGTTTCTGGCGTGGCGCCCGAGGAAGGGGTGGCGTCAGGCAGCGCGGCGGAAGGGCATGTGGCGTTGGACCGCTTCGCTGTGGCAGACACGACAAAGGAGGTTCGTATTTTGTCACATCCTGTGTCAAAGCTTCCTGTATGGTTTCTTCTTCTTCTGTGTTCTTTTTGTGTGTGTATGTAATGTAAAGGAATATTTATAAGGCACCTACACCTAATGGGAGATTGGACCGCACAATGTAAAACAGTAGGGTCGAGGGTGACCGAGAGTGTACTGTATTTTTGTGCATCCAGACAGTGGTGCACTGGCCAGTACTTGAGATTCTTAACTTGAGCGCAGATGTTAATGCATGTGAATTTACGTGGGGGTAGGGGTGGCGCGGAAGGGAGGGAGTGTTGTAGTACGAACACCGTAAGAGAGTCTGCACTGAAAGTTGATGGGGAGAAAACTCTCTTGCCGCATCAGGGAATTGAACCAGCGTCAACAGTGTGCTGGGCCCGATGCTTGACCAGCTGTGTTATAGCTCTCCTTCGACTTTCCCTTGGTGACGTTTGTGCTTGTTGTTAAATTAGCTTGTTAATGTGTCTGTTGTTAATCAGGTGTCTGGTAATATGCGCTGATGTCAGCCTTTTGCCAATCATTGGCCGGAGCTGCCGCAAGTATCATCTTTGTCGCAACAAAAGCTTTGTTGTTGTTTTTGTCGTGACAAAAGTATGCTTGTTGTGACCAAAGTTTTGTCGCGACAAACAATTTATTTTTGTCATGACAAATATTTGTTGCGACAAACACAATTTTGTCGCTACAAAAGTTTTGTCATGACAAACACGTGTTTGTCATGACAGAACATTCTTAGGCTTGTCGTGACAAAACTTTTGTCAAGACAAACACCTGTATCTGTCACGACAAAACTTTTGTCGCGACAAACATAATTTTGTCACAACAAAACTTTTGTCGTGGCAAGTATACTTTTGTCATGACAAAAGACGTGTTTTGTTAAGACAAACATGTACAAAAAAAATCTGTCGCGACAAAAATGATACTTGGGGCAGCTCCCCCCAGTGATATTTGACATCATTGAGGATTGGCAATGCGACATGCCCAGAAAAAAAAATTGGAGCCACATTGATGATTGAAGCTAATAATCAAGAAATCTCGGCATCCATGGCAACCAAATTTTTCATAGGCTTATGCTCGCTGTGAATGTAACCTGGAGACCCATGTTATGGACCCAGAGGTTGCAGAAGAGATGTCATTTTCATGAGAGATTTGTTTCCTTTTTCTTCTTCTCAGGAGTCTGGTGGTTGGGGCGATGAAGGTGACTGGGAAGCTGATGAGGGCTTCTGATCCTCCCGAGGGAACTTCAGCATGTGTAGAGAACTGGAATGCCCGCACAGCGGAAACCACAGAGCACTTTTCTGGGGAAAGTGAGCAGCCATAGTGCAGTGCCACCCAAAGTTGTTTGTTGACCCAGCTGTGTTGCAGTGCGTGTGATTTACTAGTCCTCGCGTAGAAACTTTTTGTCAGCTTTGCAGAGGAAGCCAGGGAACTCCCCCCCCCCCCCCCCCCCCCCCCCCCCCCACCAACTCCTCTTCAGTGTTCAGCTGCCCAGGGATTGTTTGTGTGCCCTGTCAGCAGTGTTCAAGCATGGCATCCTCAGGCAAAGGACTAGATGCTCAGTCCCAATTCCCAGGGCTTGCGGTGGGACCAGTTAACCCACAGCCAGCCCATGCATCACGCGAAACATCGCCTCTTGTGTTGTACAGTTACTGTGCGTTTGAAGTCTTGTTGAAGTGTCCCCCCCCCCCCCACCCCCTCCCAGCTGTGATCCTGCCTCTTTCCATGAGAGGTGCTGTCATCTCCGTCAGTGATGAACTTGAGAGGTGCTGCCATCTCCGTCAGGCGTGAACCTGAGAGGTGCTGCCATCTCCGTCAGGGGTGAACCTGAGAGGTGCTGCCATCTCCGTCAGGGGTGAACCTGAGAGGTGCTGCCATCTCCGTCAGGGGTGAACCTGAGAGGTGCTGCCATCTCCGTCAGGGGTGAACCTGAAGGTGCTGCCATCTCCGTCAGTGATGAACTTGAGAGTGCTGCCATCTCCTCCGTCCGGGTCCGCAGTGATGAACTTGAGAGGTGCTGCCATCTCCTGTCAGTGATGAACTTGAGAGGTGCTGCCATCTCCGTCAGATGAACCTGAGAGGTGCTGCCATCTCCGTCAGTGATGAACCTGAGAGGTGCTGCCATCTCCGTCAGTGATGAACCTGAGAGGTGCTGCCATCTCCGTCAGTGATGAACTTGAGAGGTGCTGCCATCTCCGTCAGTGATGAACTTGAGAGGTGCTGCCATCTCCGTCTGATGAACTTGAGAGATGCTGTCATCTCCATCACTGATGAACCTGAGAGGTCCGTCAGTGATGAACTTGAGAGGTGCTGCCATCTCTTTCAGTGATGAACTTGAGAGGTGCTGCCATCTCTTTCACAGACGAACCTGAGAGGTGCTGTCATCTCCGTCACTGATGAACCTGAGAGGTGCTGCCATCTCCGTCAGTGATGAACTTGAGAGGTGCTGCCATCTCCGTCAGTGATGAACCTGAGAGGTGCTGCCATCTCCGTCAGTGATGAACTTGAGAGGTGCTGTCATCTCCATCACTGATGAACCTGAGAGGTGCTGTCATCTCTGTCAGTGATGAATCTGAGAGGAGCTGCCATCTCCTTCACTGATGAACTTGAGAGGTGCTGCCATCTCCGTCACTGATGAACCTGAGAGATGCTGCCATCTCCTTCAGAACAGCCGTGCGACTGACTCCAGGTTGTGTCTTCCCTGAAACATTCCCCAGCTCTTGGCTGCATGTTTGAGTTCCTTTGCAGCTTCTCCCGAACGCTTGCAGCTGCTTGTACAGGCACACATGTGTGTGGACTCTGTAACTTAATTCAAAGTGATATTCTTTCTGTGCACAAAGACTGGTGATCTCCACACGGATGGTGACAAGCAGTCCGGTGGGCAGTATCAGAGATGATTTCGATTCTGCTTACTTGCATGGAAAAGTGAGACTCTATGTTATCAGTGCTAAGCCGTATGTATATGTGTGTATATATATATATCTGTGGTGTAAGTGTTAGCTCTGTGACCAGGTGGGAAGGGAAGTATCGGAGGTCATTTTTATTTTTGGTGACTTGCGTGGAAAAGTAGGACCCAGAGTCTGTAGCATAAGTGTTGGGCCATGTGTCTGTCGTGTAAACATTAGCAATATGACTAGGTGACAGTATCAGAGGTGGTTTTTATTTTTGGTGACTTGGTTGGAAAAGGAGGACCCAGAGTCCGTAGTATCAGTGATTATTATGTCTGTAGTGTCAATGTTAGCAGGTGGTTTTTATTTTTGGTGACTTGTATGGAAAAGTAGGACCCAGAGTCCGTAGTGTCAGTGATTATTATGTCTGTAGTGTCAATGTTAGCAGGTGGTTTTTTATTTTTGGTGACTTGTATGGAAAAGTAGGACCCAGAGTCCGTAGTATTAGTGATTATTATGTCTGTAGTGTAAACGTTAGCGATGTGACTAGGTGACAGTATCAGAGGTGGTTTTTATTTTTGATGACTTGTATGGAAAAGTAGGACCCAGAGTCCGTAGTATTAGTGATTATTATGTCTGTAGTGTAAACGTTAGCGATGTGACTAGGTGACAGTATCAGAGGTGGTTTTTATTTTTGATGACTTGTATGGAAAAGTAGGACCCAGAGTCCGTAGTATTAGTGATTATTATGTCTGTAGTGTAAACGTTAGCGATGTGACTAGGTGACAGTATCAGAGGTGGTTTTTATTTTTGGTGACTTGTATGGAAAAGTAGGACCCAGAGTCCGTAGTATTAGTGATTATTATGTCTGTAGTGTAAACGTTAGCGATGTGACTAGGTGACAGTATCAGAGGTGGTTTTTATTTTTGATGACTTGTATGGAAAAGTAGGACCCTGAGTCCGTAGTATCAGTGATTATTATGTCTGTAGTGTCAATGTTAGCAGGTGGTTTTTATTTTTGGTGACTTGTATGGAAAAGTAGGACCCAGAGTCCGTAGTGTCAGTGATTATTATGTCTGTTGTGTAAACGTTAGCGATGTGACTAGGTGACAGTATCAGAGGTGGTTTTTATTTTTGGTGACTTGTATGGAAAAGTAGGGCCCAGAATCTGTAGCGTCAGCATTTGGCCGTATGTCTGTGGTGTAAACGTTAGCACTGTGACTAGGTGACAGCATCAGAGGTCATTTTGACTTGTATGGAAAAGTGGTTTTGTAGTATTACCTATCAGTGTTTGCCCATATGTCTGCGGTGTAAGTGTTAGCACTGTGACTAGGTGACATTATCAGGTGATTTTGATTTTGGTGACTTGCATGGAAAAGTGGGAGTCTATAAAGTAACGATCAGTGCTAGGTGACACATATCATTGTGACTCGGTGATTTTGATTTTTTCGACTCTCAGTCTCACGATCCAAACACATGAAAGGTTCAAAAGAACGCTAGTTATTAGGACAAGACACAACAGGCACATTTTTGGGGTAATCCCCTTTATCAAGCTACAAAACGACACTTAAACAACAGTTAAACAGTGAAAAATTAGATGTAAATATCATGGCAAAGGGAGATAAGTGTCCTAGTTCTGCGTCTCAATTTTTTGTCATTTTTTTGACTGTTGATGAACAGCATTCTTTTGAACATTTTATGTGTTTGGATCTTGTTTTAGAATGCTAGCAGTCATTCTTGTTTCAGATTTTTTTTCTTCTTTTCAGTCTCACGGAAAAGCATGAGTGCATGATCAGTGCTGGGCCATAGGTCTTTGTTGCTGACCTCTAAAGTGGGGGGGGGGGGGGGGGAATTTAGGAATATGTATGATCTGTATATTTTCCCAGTAAAGTTACACACATGCAAATTTCCATCCAATGGGAGGGGAAAATATTGTGATGTTTTGGAATTGTTTGAGGGAGAAAAACTGTTGGAGACAGTTTATTCATTCCTATGTGTGCATGTGTATGTGTATTGCATGTGTGTGGTGTGTGTGTGTGTGTGTGTGTGTGTGTGTGTGTGTGTGTGTGTGTGTGTGTGTGTGTGTGTGTGTGTGTGTGTGTGTGCTAGACAGGGAAGGGAACTGTATTTGCGAGTGGAGCTCTAGTAGTGGTATGGACGACTGTATCGGACCAGTTACGGTGATTGTCTGACCGGTTTCCGTGAACCACTTTCACCACTTTATAAGTTATAGCTGTCACAGTTTTTGGAAAATGTCTAGTGCAATCTTTGGGAACCCGCATGAATCACTTTGGAATGGAGTGACATCTGCCATGGTCCTTTGAATGCGATTTGTCTGAACATGCGCCCCTTCTTGTTCCTTCTGCTCGACCAGCAAACTGGAGAAGAAAAAAAAACTCACAACAGTCTCGGTGACTACTTGTACTTGGCTGACGTATTGGGCTTCTTTACTTACGGGTCAAAGCTATTTGACATATATATATATATAAAATACAAATGTATATCTATAACTCTTCATGGGCATTCCTTTTTGTTAGTTTGCTCAGTTGTTGATTTTAATGTGGTTTAAGTTTTTGTTTTTGCTTGTTTGTTTTAGTTTTAATTACAAGTGGTTTTTAACATTTATTTTTGATCAATACACGAGGGAGTTAATTAGCTCTTGAAAGACATCACGCAAACACAAACAACAAAGACCTGAGTCACCTACGGTAACTCTCACTTGGCATGCGAGTAAATACAAGGTACAGAAACTCCACCAGAGGTACGTCCTCATTTGTTTTTAATCATAGATGCAGTTCTTTTTGAAAGTGTGACCGTTTAAGTGTAACCACTATGAAGGTCATGGATGACTGGGTGTTTGTCAATTATCTCTTCTTTTTTTTTTTGGAAGTGGGAATGTTGGAAGCGCAAAGGCAGACACTAAGGCAGGGAAATGTTACTGAACAAATAATGTCAGTGACTTACCTGTGAATTCTTTCAGGTGTTATTTTGTTTGTTTGACACACACCTATTACACATCATTGTCATGCCAACAATCCTCCAAGCACCGAACAAGCAACAAAAACTCAACCAAAACAAGGTAAGTTTCTCTGTCTCATTTTTCGTTGTTTTTAACCGTTTATCTGTTTAAGTGTCGTTTTGTGGCTTGACAAAGGGGATTTCCCTGGAAATTTGCATACTGTGTGTCCATGTCAAAATAAATAAGTTTTCATTTAAACCTCTTTGTGTTCGGATCTTGTTTTTTTATTTTTATGAGTACATTGCATTTTGTAAGAGCTGCTGGATGGTTTGGGTAGCACACATTGATCTTCATAGTAATAGCTAGACAAATACAATCTGTGCTGCTTGTCTGTGCATGTATAACAAGTTATTTGTTACCTTTCTCTTCAGCATTTCATGATACATGTAAAAGCTTTCAGTAGGATTAGATTTGAGTGATCTCTCTTAGTCTGACTCTTCTTTAATCAACTGTATTATTCAGTTCCAAAAGTGTACATACTCATACAAAAACACGAAAAGGAAAGTGCTAGTCAGTCTTCCTTGAAAGGACGAGAGAGGGCCATCGTCAATCAGACGAACATTGGAGCCGTTTCCAAGGCAACGTTGGGGAAACTTCTGAGAGACAGGGTGGAGCACCTATGGGTTTTTCCGAGCACACAGATACCATCTTGAACTGAACCGAACAAAAACACACGTCTTTTAAGGGATTGAGCGAAGTCCGCTTTCTTAGAAAAGTCTTGTGGGTTCCCCCAAAAGTGGTAGCTTGGAACAGGTTCTAATTTGCCATGACCTTCTGTGATTATTGTAATTGTTGTAGGACCTCGGCTCGTTACAAGGTTTGCCCTGATATGACTACCTTGGTTGACTGAATGTTAAAAAAGCAAGTTACTAAAATGTGTGTTTGATGTTTTGTTTTACATTGGTGTAGGGATTTGTTTTGTGGATTGACTTGAGAAAGGGCTTATATGTATGTGAGAAAAGTTTCGAAGTGTGCATTTGCTTTTGAGAGAGTTTTGATCATCCTGAGGTGACCCTGTGTGGTTGGCAGGACGTCAAAATCCAGTTACAACCTTATGTATGTGGCGTTGCATGAAGTGACACGGTTGTGTGGTGTACACAGATCGTGCCAAGATGGCAGCAGTTTCATGTGGCATCAGCCATGTCAGCACTGTAAGTACATCGCTTCGGTGAATATTCAAAAAATGCACTATAAAAAAAGTTAGCCACACATGTAGAATCACATGCGAGCACAGTGAGTCTGCTCGAGAGGAGAGAACAGCGCTATATTTGAGCGCTACTATATTTAAGCGATCAACAACAACGGTAATTACTACCTACTGCCGCTTGTTAGAAGGCTGCAGAAAAACACTCACCAGAGACAGCCAGAGGAGTTTCTGGGCAAGACGGGACTCAAAACTGCCAGCTCATCAGGCGAGTCATAATTTGCCTTCTGCAACGATGATGATGAGATCTCTGAATTTATCCAACTTTCTGGTGATTGGAGAAGAAATCAGAGTAACGTTATCATGACATCAACTGGGCCGAAATGAGGCCATTTCAACCGCCAAAATGAGACCATTTCAGCTGGGCCCAAATGAGGCCATTTCAACTGGGCCAAAATGAGGCCGTTTCAACTGGGCCAAAACAAGGCTAAGTATGAATTGGAAAAAATTATTATCATAAAATTCATGGGTAAAAAACCTTCAGGCTAGTCGATTAATGTTTACTAGTCCAGCTAGTCACTTGTTTGTCTGTTTGTCTGTGTGTGTGTCAGGTGTTTTTCCTATGTTTTGTTTTGGCAGCTGGGAAAAGGCGCAATTACAGCAATTTTTGTTGTCCTTTTTTTATGTTTTTAAATTGCATGACATACTGACGTGGGTTTTGTTCACTGGTTTCAAGGTCATCTGTCAAAATGTTGCTTACATTTTCAAAGTGAAATCTGTTTATGTGTCCTCCAAAGGGAGGCTTACTGCACTATGGCACTGGTATTTTCCATTCTGCATTTATATAACATTTTAAATTTTATTGTTTTTGTCCATTCCTTTTCTATTTTTTAATCTGGTATCGGTAAATTTGATCGATTGGCTGATGATACCAGCATGTCCTAGCCTTAAGTGTGATATTGAAGGGACTAACTCTTCGAAAATTTGTGTTTGAAGTTTGTGTGTGTATGTTTTGTTTTATCTTTGTTTAGGGATTGGTTTTATGGATTGACTTGAGAAAGGGTTTAAATACGAGAAGTTTTGAAAAATGCGTTTGGTTATGACAGTTTGATTGTCCTGAGGTGACCCTGTGTGATTGCCAGGACATTAAAATCCCATTACTGTTTGTGTGTGAAAAATCTCAGAAAGTGTTGACTACCACTGCCAGCTAAGCTTTCCAATAAAAGGCTGAAAAACATGCAATTTTGTTGTTTAAACAGGACAACAAGACAATTTAAAACATTTTTAGCACATTTTCATCCACATAACACGTCGCTAACGGACAAATGGTTATGGTACAGTGAGAATGAAAACGACGACAGGCAGACAAAAATCAGCTGGATTCCCCAGCTTTTTCTCAATCCTGTCGTGGCATTTGGATAATGGAGTTACGATATGCTGTTGCCTGATGGCTGTAAGAAGAAAACCTGACAAAAATCCATCTGAACACATTTTCAGCGCAATGAACGCGTTGCGCAACTGACATGATGTCTGACCAAAAAGTGGCGGTGCCCATGTGATTGGATGCTTTACCGGAACATTTATCTCTCTTACTCGTGTACGATCTGAAACAGAATGAGGCCCAGAGCGCTTGTGCAGAATCAACCCTCAAGGGAGTTAATTAGAGCTCAAGAGACGCCACACAAGCACATCAAAGACCTGAATCACAAACTGATTTTGTTTTTAAAGTTTAAAAAAAGAAGGGGGGGGGAAAAAGAAAGAAAAAAGATGTACAGATGGTTAAAAAAGATGGGAGTCATCTACGGTAACTCTCATCTGACATGCGAATAAATTTGATACATAAACTCCACGTGTAGGCGACTCAGGGCTCTGTTGTTGTGTTCGTGTCGTGTCTTTCAAGTGCTAATTAACTCCCTTGTGAGTTAATTCTCTCATTCATGTACGGTCAGATTGGCTCCTTCAGTGAGCGGGAGTTCACCGAACGGAAACGATTCTGAACTGTTGGATACAAACTGGGATCAAAAGAGTGGTATCTCTTGTTCATGCACGCCACTTGGATAATTCTGGGCTGTGGTTCAATATTCGGCAATGCTCTAATTTTACCAGAATTATTTGTTTGTTGGTGAAATGAAGACAGTGCTAAAAATAAAATTGTTTGTTGTCTCGTTACAACAGGTTTTTTAGGGTTATTTTTTTACCCGTTTTGTATTTTGATCATTTAATATGTGATTGCATTTGCAATGTGTGTATGGAAGGGTGTGCATGTATGTGTTGATGCTGGAATATGCATACATGTGTTGGTTGGTTGAATTTGTTTAATGCCATGTTGTCTCCGAAGAGGTACTGGCGGGGACCGAGATCCCAGGAGGTGGGGGAAGAGGGAGACTGTACCTAACGTTACACTGTCGCCACCTGAATGACTCCTGCATTAAGATGGGCAGTGGTGAGAGCCACGTTAATGTTTCATTAACTGTGAGGTACAACGGCAGAGTGTTCAAAAACACAACTTTTTAAGAGAGTCGAGAGCCGAAGTGGAATCACAAACTGAGGCTCTTCCGCTTACCAGCCTGGTGCCTTACCACTAGGCCAAACCGGTTACATGTGTGCACTGATGTCAAGTATCTATGCTGTTGCTGTGTCTGTGAGACAGTGTCTCTGTGTGTATGAGTATACATGTACAATTGTTTGCACATAATGGTTAACTAAAACAAAATCCCAGTTGGTTATCTGACGGCTGAACTTGCTTGTGCTCTGTTTGCATTGGAATCGTGTTGGGAAATTGTGGAGGACAATAAAATCTGTGGAATAAACTGGTAACTGTTGTGTTTCATGGAAACCTTTTTTTGTAATCTGTACCTTGTGTCTCTCTCTGGTTCTGCACTTTGGAACACACTTCCAAAATAATCTTTTTGTCTGCATCAATCAGATCAGCACTCAAAACTTACCCTTTTTCAAGTATGATTCCGATTGATGTGTGTGTGTGTGTGTGTGTGTGTGTGTGCGTGAATGTATTGTGTATTTTGTAATTGTAGATATCAACAACTCTAAGGTGCTATGAGCTCCTGTGAGAAATGGCGCTTTATTAAACGTAATTTTACTATTATTATATCACATATTCAGCCTGTGCGCTGATTATCTAATTCCGCGGTGCACAGCATGTGCAAGTTTACATCCGTACACAAAAAAGTGGATCTCTCCTCTCTTTCACTCACTGTTACACATACGCTCACATTTCCTTGACACTGTAACACAGAATTCCATACATTTTAATTAAAATCAGCTCATGGATCTATCGGTCACAATTCCACTGACATCAGCCATGCAAATTCACACTCTCTCTGGAAGAAATCAATAATGTAACACCGAACTTTCACAAACAACAACAACCACAGAGCAAAAAACAAAAAAACTTGAACAGGCCCATGATGACAACAAGAAGCAACTCAATTCTGGATTTCAAACTGCTCAAAATACCTGACAAGAAGAGACAAAACAGTTACACTTAAACTGCTCAATACTGTAAAAAAAAAAAAAAAAATTCTCCATCAGGCTACATACATCAAAGAGTGTAGGGACTGAGTAAAGTCTTCCACAGCGAACCAATAGTCCAATAATGAGTTCATCAACTACTAGTTTTCAATGGTGCCATATGCATAGGGGTAACACTCACTTCTGAAGCATTTTTCTGAAAGTGTTGGCGCTGTTCTCCCAAATCCTGTGGCGTAAGTTCACGATCCACTCTTCATGTTTAATGCTTGGTCATATCCAGTCAACAAATTCGAAATGAAAGTCCAGGCAAAACATTTGCTACATCCCAAGTCCAAGTCATTGCTATGACATGTATTATTTATGAAAAGAAGAAGAGGATTTGGTCAAAATTAGGTTGAAAGAACTGGGATGGTGGTAGTTCCTGGCATAGTTCCTGGCAACAGGAGAAGCATGTAAGGCTGTATTCTGACCTACTTCACAGAATCTTTGATAACTCTGGATTCTTAGCTGAGGGAACGTTAATTTCTGTGAGTGTGACCGTGGTGCCCTCAGTGGGTGTTTGTTCGGTAATTGTAACTCTCATCAATTTGGTAAGAAAAAGAGAGAGACAGAAAAGAAAAAGAAAAAAAGGGGGGTGGGGGGGGGGGGGGTGTTGTTGGTGGTCACTCACTATTCAACTGTGCAAACCGAGTTGTACCAAAATGTCTTATTAATGTGTTGTTTTTTCAACAGTAGTTTGGCTTTAATGCCTTTCTACCCCGCATAGATCCTAGAAGAATAGTTAGAGCAGAAGGTGGTCAGGTGGTAACCAGCCTGGCGTTCACCCTCACGCTTTACGCAGCAGAGGCCTAGGGTTCGATCCTTCTCAACGCTGTACTTCGTCGTGTAGTATGGCTGTGACGGTGCACCGAGGGCCTAGTCCCCTGTCTGGGATGAAAGAGGCCAGGTGGCCACCAGCCTGACCTTCATCCTCGTGCTTTGCACAGCACGGGCCTAGGGTTCGATCATTCTCAACACTGTACTTCACCCTTTGATATGGCTGGGATCAAAGAGGCCAGCCTGACATTTATCCTCACGCTTTGTGCAGCACGGGCCTAGGGTTCGATCATTCTCAACACAGTACTTCACCCTTTGATATGGCTGGGATCAAAGAGGCCAGGTGGCTACCAGCCTGACATTTATCCTCACGCTTTGTGCAGCACGGGCCTAGGGTTCGATCATTCTCAACACTGTACTTCACCCTTTGATACGGCTGGGATCAAAGAGGCCAGGTGGCTACCAGCCTGACATTCACCCTCACGCTTTACACAGCAGAGGCCTAGGGTTTGATCCTTCTCAATGCAGTACTTCACCCTTTGATATGGCTGGGATGAAAGAGGCCAGGTGGCTACCAGCCTGACATTCATCCTCACGCTTCGCACAGCAGAGGCCTAGAGCTCGATCCTTCTCAACACTGTACTTCACCCTTTGATATGGCTGGGATCAAAGAGGCCAGGTGGCTACCAGCCTGACATTCATCCTCACGCTTCGCACAGCAGGGGCCTAGAGCTCGATCCTTCTCAACACTGATATGGCTGGGAAGCTGGACTGAGTGCCTAGTCCCTTGTCTTGGGTGAGAATGATATAAACACATTTCACGGTTTGTACCCAGGAGTCTCTGGATTGTGGTATGGCTTGGCTGGTGCCACACTGGGGCTGCTTTCTCCCCCCCCCAGTCCTCAACCCCCCCTCACCCCCCACCCCCGACAGAGGACCACCCAGTCTTCAAAGAAACACAAGCAGAACGCAAAACAACCAACAAGCGAAAAAACATATATTCAGAACTTGGCACACAGCTGACATATATATTAATTACATTATAAACATTTGTGCAGAACTATGTGTACCTCTCATAATCTTTCTACATGTACCAGCACATGTGTACCTCTCATAATCTTTCTACATGTGTACCTCTCATTTCTTTCTACATGTACCACCTTTTCGTCTCACAGTCGACAAAAACGACAACAACTGCACACACTTTTCAAATGTCTCTCAACTACTCACGCAGGCATACACGCACGCTAAGCAAATGAAAAGCGTTTGTTTGACACTTTACATTTAAAAACATTCAGATTTGAAGCGACCCACATGCTGATGACAAAACCTCTTTGCATTGGGCCAGAGGAAGGGAACAAATACTGATAAAAATGGACGGAACAGCAAAACCAAAAGGTACCCGGTTTACAAACAGTTTTTGTTTTGGAGTACAAACCAGAAAATAAAACTTACAGAAAAAAAGAGAAAGGTTGACAAATATAGTGCTGAAAGCACTTTATCACAGATAAGCATGGGAATAAGGCCAAACAAAAAAAAGACAAACCTTCGCTTACAGTAACCCAACCGATGACCCTGTTTTTCTTTCGTACTGACCATATATATTTTTTTAAGAAAGAAAAGCCCCCCCCCCCCCCCCCCCCCCAATAAATTTATATATACATGTTGTTGTTTTCTAAAAGAAAGAAAATGAGAAGAAATAAACATAGTTCTTAGAGAACTTTCTTTGAATTTAACTGAGGGAAACAAGAAGAAGAAGAAAAAAGTTCTCTGCTATTGACCTGTATTTTTTTTGGCCTTATGTTACTGTAAGCAGAGGTATTTTTTTATTTGGCATAAAATGGAGGAGTCTGGGCTGGGGCTGGTGAAGAGTATGACAATGGACCATCCATAATGTCATGGAGAGCCGAAAGATCGAAAACAAGGCTAGGTTTCGTAAGAACAGAGTCAATCCTGTGACCTGCCTAGTCTATCTTGCAAGTAAGTAAGTTGGTGTTTTACGCCCAGTAAACCGGTGCAGTTATATCAGGGCGACTATCTTGCAAACCAACCTCACTCATTAAAAATGACTCCATGTCAATGCAGAACCTACCCTCACCCTCCGTCTGATGAGACCCTCTGTCATGAATATTCTTCCCGACAGTTGATCTTGTGACCTGCCTAGTCGATCTTATAACCCAACCTAGCTCATTAAGAAGGACCCCATGTCAATGCAGAACCCACCCGCACCCTCCGTCCAGTGATCTGACGTGACCTCTCTCGTGAATGTTCTTCAGAATGGCCCACCGAGGGCAAAACAAATGGACCATTTTCAAACGTGGGTTGCTGAAACGGATCGTGAACCATACGATGGGAAACCTTACACACCCCGTGGAGTTTGTATTATACTATTACGTACTTCCCTGACTTTCTGGAGCTGAATCATTTGCAGGATTGTTACAGTGCGAAACACATGGTGCCTTGCGGTTGACCGATTTTTCCCTCAGAAATTTGTGTTCAAGAACAGAAACGTGCAAAGTGTACAGGCGACATCATCACACATCGTTTCCAGGAAGTGAGAAAAGTTGGTTTTGTTTTTAAACAAAAAAAATGTGGGCACAAGTAAGTGCACATCAACACTGCACCATCACAGTGTCTCTCACCTTCAAGGAAGGAAACTGTGCAAAGTGTACAGGTGACATCATCGCACATCTTTCCCAGGAAGTGAGGAAAGTTTTTTAAAACCCCCCAAAACAACAGACAATGTGCGCGCAACTAGGTGCACATCAACACTGCACTGTCACAGAGTCTCACCATCAAGGAAGGAAAGTGCGCAAGGTGTACAGGCGACATCATCGCGCATCTTTCCCAGGTAGTGAAAGAAGCAAAACAACAACACCTGAGCACAAGTAAGTGCACATCAACACTGCACTGTCACAGTGTCTCACCATCAAGGAAGGAAAGTGCGCAAGGTGTACAGGCGACATCATCGCGCATCTTTCCCAGGAAGTGAGAAAAGTAAGACAAAAAAACAAACACCTGAGCACAAGGAAGTGCACATCAACTCAGCACTGTCGCAACGTCTCATCTTAGGCGACATCATTACACGTCTTTGCCAGGAAGTGAGAAAAGTATAAAACAACAACACCTGAGCACATCACCAATCGGCCAAGTGCGCATCAACGCAGCACTGTCACAATGTCTCATCTTCAAGGAAGGAAAGTGCGCAAAACACGCCCACACCCACAAGACCACTGCGCACTGTTGCTTCTGAAACTGACTGGATTCAAAGCTGACGTTCAAGACCTGTGGCACGTTTGTGCAGAAGATCGCGTGCTGGGTTTTGTGCACGTTACATAGAGAGAAAAATTTGTTTGAATTTGGCCTCAACCGGCTGATCCTGAGGACCCAGCCACAGCAAAAGTGACTCCTGACACAACTCCTGTTTCCTGATTCCCAGCAAACCCAGCAGAATCCCTGTCAGCATGCCTCATCAAAAGCACCACATTTCTCTTTGACGACACAGCAGCGCTCAATGATTCCTAGTTCCTGCAGGACCGTTAAATAAATAGTTCCTGGAAGTCTTCTCATTTGTCATAAACTGCTGTAGCAAACTGAACCGTACATTCAAAAACGATATCAAGACTGAGCCTATCCATTTGCTTGTGCCTTAAAAAGAACCACATCGTGAAGCAGACACGCAGCTGACACCTTTGCAAAAACATAAATGTCATGAAAATGCATGTGATTCTGAACATCAGTTTGTTTTAGAGCAGTTAGTTAGTTCTTGGATTTTAACATTCCGTCAACCGCACATGGTTGCTTCAGGATATTTTAGAGTTAGAAGATGAATCTTTGCATGCATGGACCAGTGAAACCCACTACCTTCTGGTCCACAAATCATCGCGACAATGAAGCTAAACCTTCAGTAAAGGTAAAAGAACAGTCATGAAAAAGGCAGTCCTAAACTGTCACTCGTCCCACCATCAATCAGATGCACACTGGGACTGTTGCAAAGGCAACATTGGGGAAAGTTCCGACAGACAAGGTGGAGCACACAGGTACCATCTTGAACTGAACTGTCGCTTGAAAAACCTGACGCACAATCACTGCTGCACGCATGTGACTTTCAGCATGTTCTCCAACACTTTTCGTCTCCCATCCCTCACTAGCTATAACCTGCTACCTCCGCACACATGCTGAAGCATATGAAACTGAGGTAATTAAGCCTATCGACAATGAATGAACCAACAAGCTGGCAATTATGACAGCAACAATAAACACTGTTGTTTGAATAACATATACCACTCTGCTTCGACATCCCTGTCCGGCTGTCCCACTCTCTAACACTCCACCCTGACCTGTCCGGCTGTCCCACTCTCTAACACTCCACCTTCACCTGTCCGGCTGTCCCACTCTCTAACACTCCACCTCGACCCTCCAACACCACCCATGCAACCCAAACATTTACACCCTGTCATCATCCCCCCCCTTCCCCCCCCCCTGTTCTGGTTTCCACCCAACCATCACTACCGCATGCCGTAGGAAAATTCGTCTTCGTCGCTGCCGTAAGGTGCGTACTGGCCAAACTCCATCGCTCGGCCGTACTGATCGACCGGCTGGCCGTCGATGTAACTGCCGTACTGATCCACTGGATGGCCATCCACAAAGCCCACGTGAGCTTCTGGTCGCACGTAGGGTTCGTAGTCGTCGTAGTCGTATCTGGAAGGAAGGGGAGATAAATCACAGATCAGATCACTCAGGAATTCAGCAACACCCTCCCCTCTGCCCCCAATACCGTTCTCTCCTTTCTGATTCTATAAATGAGAGAGGTGGGGGAGGAGGAGGAGTTTATGTTGGATGTAACTGTATGTGCAGTATGCACTGTAAGTGTGTTTATGTGTGGACACAGGATAAAAGAGGGAGGGGGAGGGGAAAGGGAAAGACAGAGCTGAGGGGGGGGGGGAGAGAGAGAGAGAGAGAGAGAGAGGGAGAGAGAGAGAGAGAGAGAGAGAGAGAGAGAGAGAGAGAGAGAGAGAGAGAGAGAGACAGAGAGACAGAGAGACAGAGAGAGAGAGAAAGCACCTGCATGCATATTAACACAGACACACACACCCATGCATGCACACACACACACACACACACACACACACACACACAGATACACACTTGGTTAACAACAAAACTGTAACAGAGGGGAAACATTGTTGGAGAATGAATAAACTCCTTACTCTCAAACTTCAAAACTGAAAGTAGCTAAAGGCAATTTGTTGACATGCCTCCTGTTTCATGTGCAAGAATCTATACTTAGGTAAAACGAAAACCCATTGCTGAAGATAACGTAAGTTAAGCTTAAAGTGGAATTTTAAACAGAAGAAAAAGAAACAAGAATGAATACCACTCAACATTTTTTGATTACAACATTTTCACAATGTTTCTAGAAATATTCTGACAACTACATGTGCATCTGAAATTATTCCTACACAGAAGAACAACATGTACTTTGTGAAAGGCACTGTGACATTCTCAAACGTGAAGAACAAGAGTCAGAATGCCTTCCGGTTGTCACAGAGGCCAACCGTCTCCAAATCTGTTTCGTCCTAGAACTGCAGAAGGCTGAACTTTCTTCAAAAGGTCAAAGAGACCAACAACACCAAAAAATGAAAATCAAGGATTCTGTGTTAAAATGCTCCTTTAACTTTTGAGCAAAGTCCTCTGGAGTCAGTGACTTCCAGCAGGAATCGACTGTTGAAAGTGTGGATAGCTCAGCTGGCGTCGGACTGAAAAGCCAGACTCGGTGCTGGTGCAGGTTCGAGAAGCCTGGTGCGACCAAGAATTTTTCTCCCAGAGTCAACTTACAGCGCAGACTCTCTTACGGTGTGCGTACAGCCCCTGTGCGCAATTGCACGCATCAACATCTGTGGCGCACGTTAAAAATCCCAAACACAGGCACCATCTACGTCCGCTGTACGGACGCACGGAAATACTGCGCACACACTGATAGGAATGGGTACCGCTGCTCTTGCGGCTGCTGTGCTTTACCTCGGTAAGGTGACCTAAATTTCCTGTGCGGGACAATGAAAAACAACAACAACAAAAACTATAAAAAACCATAACCCCCCCCCCCCCCGTAAGGTGACCTAAATTCCCGGACAAAAAAAAACAACAACAAAAACTATAAAAAACCAAACCCCCCCTCGGTAAGGTGACCTAAATTTCCTGTGGGGACAATGAAAAACAACAACAAAAACTATAAAACATACCCCCCCCCTCGGTAAGGTGACCTAAATTTCCTGTGCGGACAATGAAAACAACAAAAAACAAAATAAAAACCTAACCCCCCCCCACCCACCCTAACCCCCTCCTCCTCACCCACTCCTAACCCCCCCTCTCAACCCACCCTAACCCCCCCCACACCCACCCCTAACCCCCCCCCCCCCCCCCACCTAACCCCCCCCACCTGAAAAAACCCACGTCTATTGTCACAGCTGGCCTGACACCAACAGCATCTTCAGTCTTGTTCCTCCGGTGGCGTGAGCACGCAACCGTTGTGCCTAAGTCGTTACAGTGCGTGCATCATGGGTGATCTGGGGCATCATTTATCACTGCTGCGCTGAAGTCGTTACAGTGCGTGCATCATGGGTGATCTGGGGCATCATTTATCACTGCTGCGTGAAGCCAGTCCCGTGAAACAACACCAATCAAACCCGAGTTTAAAAAACTGATTATATTATACTGATTTCAAGTTTAAATTTTCTCTCTTCTATTTGCTATTGTTTTGAGAAGGCTAAGTTATGTGTAGTACTAAAGTGTAAACTGCTTGGGGGGGGGGCAAAAGACGTGAGGAGAGAGAGAGAGAGAGAGAGAGAGAGAGAGAGAGAACTTGAAAACTTTAATACTGAAGGATAGCAGCGTTAGGTCCATTTGGACCTATCTAAACAGTCAGTCCTTGCTATGCTACAAACACAAAAACAAACACGACAATACGACAAACAGAGAGAGAGAGAGAGAGAGAGAGAGAGAGAGAGAGAGAGAAGAGAGAGAGAGAGAGAGAGAGAGAGAGAGAAAGAGGGGAGAGAGGAGAGAGAGAGAGAGAGAGAGAGAGAGAGAGAGAGAGAGAGAGAGACAGAGAGAGAGAGAGAGAGAGAGAGAGAGAGAGAGACAGACAGACAGACAGACAGACAGAGACAGAGAGAGAGAGAGAGAGACAGAAACAACAACATCAAATCAAGCCTGCCACCACTTTAAACAACGGCTGCTGCTTCCCGTTCACATTTACAAACGGTGCAAGTCCGTACCGTCCCAGACACATTCACACAGTGTTTGAACACCGCCAACGCTCAACACTAGTGTTAGTACTGCGTACACTTGTTGCCGAAGTTGCCCTCCATCCCTCCACTCCACTGTCACTCCTCATCCTCCACACCAACAGCCACAGCAACAATCAAGCTACGGGGGAACAAATATCCGCCGGCCTCCTTGGACCATAGTCATGTCGGCAAGTGTTTCGGTTCAAACCCAGCTAAGGCTAGGAAGTTGAGAAACGCGCTTCCCTGGGTAACGCCGATTTCTTTCCCCGTTACCTCCTCCTTCTCCTCACCAACCACATCAACAACCACAGCCACGACACTGAAGCCAAAGGTGACACCGATCCACTGGCCTCCCTGCACCGTAGCCAAGTTAGTGTTTCGCTCTGAACCCGGCTGATGCTTTCAAGTTCAGAAACATGCTGGCGTGGACAGCACACGCTGATTCCCCACCGCCTCCCACAGCCGCGACACCGAAGCCAAAGGTGACACCGATCCACTGGCCTCCCTGCACCATAACCAAGTTAGTGTTTCGCTCTGAACCCGGCTGATGCTTTCAAGTTCAGAAACATGCTGGCGTGGACAGCACACGCTGATTCCCCACCGCCTCCCACAGCCACGACACCGAAGCCAAAGGTGACACCGATCCACTGGCCTCCCTGCACCGTAGCCAAGTTAGTGTTTCGCTCTGAACCCGGCTGATGCTTTCAAGTTCAGAAACATGCTGGCGTGGACAGCACACGCTGATTCCCCACCGCCTCCCACAGCAGCAATAGTGAAGCCAAAGGTAACACCGATCCACTGGCCTCCCTGCACCGTAACCAAGTAAGCGTTGTGCTTCAAACCCAGCCGATTCTATCAAGCTGAGAAACATGCTTGCACGGACAACACAGACTGATTCCCCACCGCCTCCCGTCCCTCGCTGCTGGTGACTGTACGTGAAGTGCCAATCAATGCTATAGTGCGCAAAACGGTGAAAACCCTCGGTGCGGTCATGCTCTGCCTCAGAACAACTCCTACGTGAGCTACCTATTTAGCGATCACTTCTTGCGTCTCTCTGCATGAAAGAGAAGAAGGTGGAGCTGGTTAAAAATCACACCGGCTTCACACAAGCAATGCACGCTCACTACTCTTGCACCCACACATGCGCGCGCGTGCGCACGCACGCCCACACACGCATGCACGCAGCCTTGTACACACACACACACACACACACACACAGACACACACATATCACAGGCAGGACATTTGCACTTGGTCTGACAAGTACTGTGGTGCACACTGAGCTTGACAACAGAATGTTTACAACATCTGCTGGCTAATGTTTTCAGAAGGGCACGCAAACAGTACATCTGCTTTCGATTCACACTTACAAACATAAGCGTCACACTTTTAAACAGAAATGTGGCGTGGAATGAGAGAAAACTCAAATGAGTGTTTCAGTTACTGTTACACTTCTAGCTGAAGTTTAACACATTCTGATCAAATGCAAAGGAACAGAAAACACACACAGCAGTTTTCACACTCAATTTCTAGCCCCCATTGTTAAACATCCATGTCTGAAAGTCAAAAAACACAAACATGAGTGCTGCCATTTTGTGTTTACCATGAGCCTGCGTCAGTGGCGTCATGAACAAGGGTGGAATGTGTGGCAAAAACATCCACTGTGTTCCGGAGGCAACCTCTTTCTGCTCTCCTCTGGTGAAGAGCGAACTAGCCTGGCCATGCCTTGAGGAGCTCAAATTTGAATCCCCCCCCCCCCCCCCCACCTGTCACCCCCCCACCACCCCAACTCCACCACTGGCGAGAGCTGCCACAAGTTTATTTTTGTCATGACAAATGTTTTGTTGCGACAAACATGGATTTGCTGCAACAAGTATGCTTGTCGCAACAAAACTTTTGACATGACCAAATTATGTTTGTCGCGACTAAGTAGTTTTGTCACGACAAAACTTTTGTCGCAATAAATATTTGTGGCGACAAGCATACTTTTGTCACGACAAAAGAGGTGTTTTGTCACAAAAACATTTGTCGTGACAAACATAGTTTTGTTGTGACAAAAGTGTTCACGACAAAACACATCTTTTGTCGTGACAAAAGTATACTTGTTGCGACAAATATTTGACAAAAATGACGCTTGTGGCAGCTCCAGCCAATGACCCCCATCCCACCCCAAAAGTACTTCATTTGTGTAAATGTTCGCAGAACAGCCAAACGAATAATGCAGGGAAAACCTTTGCACACTATGTTCTTCGGCCAGCATGCCCCTTTGCGATGGTTCCCCTTTTTAAAAAAAAGCCTGGTTTGTAGTTAGGGATTAACTCATTTACATGAAAATATGAAGGAAACAATTCCAGGAAAAATATGGTCTTACGAAAAAGAGGGGTTGGTCTTTCATCTGGGGTTCCATTGACCCCCCCCCCCCCCCCCCAATACACACACAAATAGGGAAAATTAACCCAAGAAAGGTCACAATGACTAGACCATCAAACAGATTTAAAAAGAAAAGAAAAAAGGAAGTAACAACCTGGGGTACCAGGTCAACCCACTTACCCTTGTCTGCCGTAGTAGTCCATGTTTCCGTTGTAGAGACCGCCATCATCGATGTACTCGGGGGTAAGGTGACCGTCAAGCATCACCCCTTGGTCGTAGCCATCTGTTGCACACAAACAAAGCAGGTGTAAGCAGGGTCTGAGCTGTCTGTTACATAAACAAAGCAGGTATAACCAGGGTCTGAGCTGTTGGTTACATAACCAAAGCAGGTGTAACCATGTCTGAGCTGCTTGTTACATAAGCAAAGCAGGTGTAACCAGGGTCTGACCTGTATGTCACACAAAGCAGGTGTAACCAAGGTCTGACCTGTCTGACACACAAAGGTGTAACCAGGGACTGAGCTGTTACATAAACAAAGCAGGTGTAACCAGGGTCTGAGCTGTTTTTTTTACACAAACAAACCAGATGTAGCCAGGGTATGACCTGCTTGTCATATAAACAAAGCAGATGTAACCAGGGTCTGATCTGTTTGTCTCACACACAAACAAAGCAGGTGAGGTGTAACCCAGGTCTGACCTGTTTGTCACACAAAGCAAGTGAAACTAGGGTCTGAGATGTTTGCCACACACAAACAAAGCAGGTATAACTAGGGTCTGAGCTGTCACACACAAAGCAGGTGTAACCTGTTTGTCACAAAGTAGGCATAACTAGGGTCTGGCCTGTCTGCGACACAAGGTAGGTGTACCCAGGGTCTGATCTGTTTGTCACATAAACAAAGCAGGTGTAACCAGGGTCTGACCATCATAGCCATTTGTCACAAACAAAGCAGGTGTAATCAGGGTGATAGTGGTCTGTCACACACAAAGCAAGTGTAACCAGGGTCTGACCATCACAGCCATCTGTCACACACAAAGCAGGTGTAACCAGGGTCACAGCTGTCTGTTACACACAAAGTGTGTGTAACCAGGGTCATTGCCATCTGTCACACACAAAGAAAGTGGGTGTAACCAGGGGCATAGCCATCTGTCCCACACAAAGAAAGTGGGTGTAACCAGGATCATAACCATCTGTTACACACAAAGCATATGTAACCAGGGTCATTGCCGTCTGTTGCACAGAAGCAAAGTGGGTGTAACCAGGGTCATAGCTATCTGTTATGCACAAAGCAGATGTAACCAGGGCCATAGCTGTTACACACAAAGCAGATGTAACCAGGGCCATAGCTGTTACACACAAAGCAGATGTAACCAGGGCCATATCTGTTACACACAAAGCAGATGTAACCAGGGCCATAGCTGTTACACACAAAGCAGATGTAACCAGGGTCATAGCTCTCTGTTACACACAAAGAAAGTTGGTGTAACCAGGGTCATGGTGGGGGTGGGGGTGGGGGGGGTAGGGGGGGGGTAGGTGGGGGAAGAGAGAGAGAGAGAGAGAGAGAGAGAGAGAGAGAGAGAGAGAGAGAGAGAGAGAGAGAGAGCATGGGACTGATTACAGGTGGACTCCATGTTGTTGTTTTTTCAGTGTGCAGACGCTCTTGATTTTCTGTATAATTATGTTAAAACATTTTTATTTTTTTAACCATAGTCTTTGTGGTGACACATACTATTCCAATCAAGGACAAAGTGCCAAATGGTCTTAAGCCTGCACTATTTAAAAATCATCCCATTCCCCACATGGCAGTTGTTCTACTCCCCCCCCCCCCCCCAAAAAAAAAAAATTTGAACACAAAACTATGTATCTAACAAGGTTTACACACATGCATTAAATCAGCCAGCACATAAGTATACACAAAAAACATGCTGCTCTTGTCTCCATCCACACACAAACATATATATACATAAACACATAATTATACACAAAAGCATGCCACTCTCTCCTCTCCATCTACACACAAACGTACGCGCACACATATAATTACATACAAAAACATGCCACTCTCTCTTCTCCATTTACACACACACACATACACACACATGCACACACACATACAGGCACATGCATGCACACATGAACAGACACACACACACCAACGCACACACATGAAACAAAAATTTACAGTGCCTGCACATGCAACAACTTGACTTCCCGCATGTTTGTATCTTTATCTTCTCCGTGAAACACTGGTCAAATCATCACTGTAACCAGTCAGATGCGTGGGTGTCCATACCACTGCACTAGCACACATCATCCATACCACTGCACTAGCACACATCATCCATACTACTGCACTAGCACACATCATCCATACCACTGCACTAGCACACATCATCCATACCATTGCACTAGCACACATCATCCATACTACTGCACTAGCACACATCATCCACACCACTGCACTAGCACACATCATCCATACCACTGCACCAACACACATCATCCACACCACTGCACTAGCACACATCATCCACACCACTGCACTAGCACACATCATCCATACCACAGCACTAGCACACATCATCCACACCACTGCACTTGCACACATCATCCACACCACTGCACTAGCACACATTATCCATACCATTGCACTAGCACACACTACTGCACTAGCACACGTCATCCACACCACTGCACTAGCACACATCATCCACACCACTGCACTAGCACACATCATCCATACCACTGCACTAGCACACATCATCCATACTACTGCACCAGCACACATCATCCATACCACTGCACTAGCACACATCATCCACACCACTGCACAGCACACATCATCCATACCACTGCACTAGCACACGTCATCCACACCACTGCACTAGCACACATCATCCATACCACTGCACCAGCACACATCATCCACACCACTGCACTAGCACACATCATCCATACCACTGCACCAGCACACATCATCCATACCACTGCACCAGCACACATCATCCATACCACTGCACTAGCACACATCATCCACACCACTGCACTAGCACACACTACTGCACTAGCAAACGTCATCCACACCACTGCATAGCACACATCGTCCACACCATTGCACTAGCACACATCATCCATACTACTGTACTAACAAACACCCAGCCCCCTTCCCCATCTAGCACACACACACACCACATGCACAAACCAAGTGCGCTGCACACATGCACACACACACGCACACACCATTATGCCGTCTCTCACTGTGCTGCATTGCTTGTCGTTTTGTTTTTGACTGAGAACTGGTGAAAACAAAGAAACAGCCTGTATGTCTGACAGACTGCCGATTGTTTTCCTGGTCTATATATATGCTAATCATAACCAGTAAAAATAAAATACTGGAAATTATTGGTTTACAAGAACCCTGTTGATGCCACAAATGGTTGAAGTGTTGCTTTACATCCACAGAAACTGTAGGCTTATTAGGGACGGGAGCCCAGGACGACCACTCATCAAGACTTTCGCAGCACCTCTGCTCAAGAGAGCGGAGAATAGCGCTATAAGCGATCATCATCATCATCATGTGTATGCTGACAGAAGATGTACAGCTAAAGAGCGGCAGCATTATCGTGGCTCTCTGGGTTATGAGTGACAGATGTCTTTTTCTTTTTAAAGAGAAAAAATGGAGTGCCGGATCAGTGATGACAATACTTTTATCG
>JABMCL010000612.1:52500-60000 GCA_018857735.1 Alviniconcha marisindica
TGGGATAATTTATTTTCTTCTTCTTCTGTGTTCACTCCTGCCAAATGAATTTTCCCACGAAGACACAAACGTTGCACTGCGTTGTTCTGTGTTGCTGTATTCTACACCCTGCTGGGACACTGGCAGCAGAAACCTGTCTTGAAGCAGAAAAAAGATCAGAGCTCCAGTGAACCAAGAAAGCAAAGGACACTGTCAGAGGGAAGACTGAAGACCGCGGAGGACCAACTCACCGCGATGATGTCCAGCGTGTTGTCACAGACTTTCCTGATCTCGGCGTTCTTGTCGTGCATCAGGTCGATGAGGTACGCAGGCGCCTCTGTTCAAGAGTCAAGGACTTTGCCAAAGGGGTTTAAATAATGAACGCAGTCACGTCAAACAATGCCTGATCTACACAGAGGAAAACTGAAGCAAGAACAGAATATGTTGAAACAATGCTGTGCTAAATAACTATTTATGTTGACCTTTCTTTCAGTTTGCATAAATTTATATCACCCCCCCCCCCCCCCACAGGCATGAAAGGAAATAAAACAGCCCCATAATATGCATTTCACAGGTTTAAAATCGTACAGATGCATATCAACACACACACACACTATTCTTTCACAGGAATTATTTCATAAGGTAGGTAAGAAATACAGTATTATGTAACTACAAAATATACGAGCATCCCTGAAGACGATTTCCCTCAAAAACTTACGACCCACTCCCTCCCATCTTTGCAACACCCAAAACATGAAAGAAAAACCAGACCCTAATAAGCAATTCACAGGTTTAAAACTGCACACATGCGTAGCAACACACACACACTCTTCTCTGACAATGAGGTAGGTAAGCTGTACAGTAAACACAAAGGATAGGAGTGTCCCTGTTGATGATTTCCCTCAATTTGCAAAAACTCAGGACCCCACTCCCTCCCCTCTTCCCAACGAACCCCCTCCCCAAAACAAAAGAAAAATCAGCCCCTATTATGCAATTTACATGTTTAAAATCATACAGATGCATATCATCTCTCACACACACACACACAGAGGAATTATTTCATAAGGTAGGTAAGCCATATGGTAAACATAGATACGAGTATCCCTGATGATGATTTCCCTTGGTTTGTGTAAACTCATGACACCACTCCCCCCCCCCTCCCCCCAAACGAAAGAAAAACCAGCCCCTATTACACAAGTCACAGGTTTAAAAGCGCACACATGCATAGCAACATACACACACATACTCTCTTCTCTGAAAGTAATTGTTTCCTAAGGTAGGTAAGCTGTACAGTAAACACAAAGGATATGAGTGTCCTTAATGATGATTTCGCTTGGTTTGCATAAATTCATGACCCCACTCCCTCCCCTCTTCCCACCCCCCAAGACACAAAAGAGAAACCAGCCCCTAACACGAAATTCACAGGTTCAAACCCACATACATGCACAGTGACACGCACTCATACTCTGACGGTAATTTCATAAGGTAGGTAAGCCACACAGTAAATACAAAGGATACGAGTATCCTTGATGATGATTTCCCTTGTTGCTTCGTGGAAAATCATCTGATAGAAGACGTAGATGATCTGGCACACAACCTCATCATCCTCTTGCTTGGCTGAAAAACACAGAACATCATCAAAAGAAAGATTGGGGGAGGGGGGGGAGATAGCAAAGCTTCTGCTTAATTTTTTTAAATCGGTAAAACTGGTCAGAAAGTGCATCTGCCTAGCTTTTCTTTGGGTAAACCAATCAGAGACAGAACTCGAACTTAAAAACTTTATTTTACAAGGATAGTAGTTTAGGTTCAGTCAAAAACCTGTCTAACAACTAGTCCTTGCTAAGCTACTGATGAAACACGGAAAATCGAGAATTAGCAAACGGCTTAATTTTTTTAAACGAGTAAACCAATCAGAAAGTGCACCTGCACAGCTTTTCATTGGGTAAACCAATCAGAGACAGAGACAGTTTTAGATACCTGGCGCCTTTTGCCAAATGTTATGGGTGAAAAACCACCTACGTTTTTACGAACGTTTATAACTCACTACATTTTCATATAACCTTTGTGAAACATGACTTTAGGGAACTGACCATCTTCACATGTCTTCACCAAAAATAACCTATTTTTTTGCCAGTGAATGAACAAGTAAACAAACATCGGATGTTCCACTAGACTGCTATTCCACGCCAACCGGGCCCCTGCACTCACCGTTGAGCAGCTCTATCAGAAGGTGGATGATGTTGCTGTCTGCCAGAAGTCTGGCGCAGGCGTCGTCGCTGCACACCGTTCCCACCAGGATCACAATCTCCAGCACCCAGTCGTCATCCGCCGCACCTGGAAAGTACACCCCACAAAACGCACCGTTTCACAAAACACGCACACCTTTTTCTGCACAGCAAACGCCGCACCTGGAAAGTACACCCCACAAAACGCACCGTTTCACAAAACACGCACACCTTTTTCGCACAGCAAACGCCGCACCTGGAAAGTACACCCCACAAAACGCACCGTTTCACAAAACACGCACACCTTTTTCTGCACAGCAAACGCCGCACCTGGAAAGTACACCCCACAAAACGCACCGTTTCACAAAACACGCACCCCTTTTTCTGCACAGCAAACCCCTGCACCTGGAAAGTACACCCCACAAAATGCACCGTTTCACAAAACACGCACCCCTTTTTCTGCACAGCAAACGCCGCACCTGGAAAGTACACCCCACAAAACGCACTGTTTCATAAAACACGCACACCTTTTTCTGCACAGCAAACGCGCTGTTTGAGACAACAAATAAATTTACCACGGCAGCACGTAAAAGATCCTGGTCATTCTGCTAGAAGTGCAGGTGGCAGGTTACAGCTAAACACACACGCGCCCTACGTATTTGGCTTTGCATGAAGTGACACTGCAAACGGGTGCATGGTTGCGCGTATGGTGTACATAGAATGTGCGCCGAGATGGCAGCAGTTTCATGTGGCACTGCCCATGTAACGACCAAGTAGCACTGTAAGTACACCACTTGGGTGGATACTCCAAACACGCTATAAAAAGCTACAACCACTCATTTCGAATCACATGCGACAAGAGAGCAATGAGTCTGCTCAAGAGTGGAAACAGCGTTACATAAAAGTGACCAGCAACTACATCTATTTCAGCCTATGGGGAGGTTGCATCAGCAGAATCTCAGTACACTGCCAGTGTTTAGTGCTTCCTAAGAGATAAAAAATAACCGTCTTTTTCACAGCTGGGCCTGTTCCCCTGTGGCAGGTCTCGCCTGTTCAGGGTTTGATGATTTCAACTGCGTTAACTTCTTTGTGTGATTCTCGTTTTCCGCTTAAGGTGTCTCAACGTGAATGCGTACCTCAAATTAAAAAAGTTGTGCAGTGTGCCAAACTCTGTTTTCGTGTTGAAGGTGTGCATTTATAAATATTTCATTATTAGCGTTATCATTAAGTCACCAAATGGCAACAGAAAAGCTGGCCCAAAATTCAGGACACACCACAGATATAGCCCTGTTTGGAGCCAGTACCTTGTGATGCTCCTTCACAAGATGTGTGACACTCCTTCACAAAAAGTGTAATACTCCTTCACAAAATCTGCAATACTCCTTTACAAAAAGCGTAATGCTCCTTTACAAAAAGTGCAATACTCCTTCACAAAAAGTGTAATATTCCTTCACAAAATCTGCAATACTCCTTTACAAAGTGTAATACTCCTTTAAAAAGGGTGGTACTCCTTTACAAAAAGTGCAATACTCCTTCACAAAAAGTGTAATACTCCTTCACAAAATCTGCAATATTCCTTTACAAAAAGTGTAATACTTCTTTAAAAAAGGGTGATACCCCTTTACAAAAAGTGCAATACTCCTTCACAAAATGTGCAATACTCCTTTACAAAAATGTAATACTCCTTCAACTCCTTTACAAAAAAGTGTAATACTCTGTCACAAAAGGTGCAATACTCCTTTACAAAAAGTGTATCACTCCTTCACAAAAAGGGTGATACTCCTTCACAAAAAGGGTGATACTCCTTCACAAAAAGGGTGATACTCCTTCACAAAAAGGGTGATACTCCTTCACAAAAAGGGTGATACTCCTTTACAAAAAGGGTACACTCCTTCACAAAAAGGGTGATACTCCTTTACAAAAAGGGGAGCACTCCTTCACAAAAAGGGTGATACTCCTTCACAAAAAGGGTACACTCCTTCACAAAAAGGGTGATACTCCTCATAAAAAGTGTAGCACTCCTTCACAAAAAGGGTGATACTCCTCTGCAAAAAGTGCAAGACTCCTTCACAAAAAGGGTGATACTCCTTCACAAAAAGGGTGATACTCCTCTGTAAAAAGTGCAAGACTCCTTCACAAAAAGGGTGATACTCCTTCACAAAAAGGGTTATACTCCTCTGTAAGTGCACAACCAAAGTCACTCCTTCACAAAGGGTGTAGTCCTGCACAAAAAATCACCCCCTTCACACGCACAACACAAATCACATCTTTCTGGCTCCAGCACATCCACACAAAGTCACTCCTTGCTGTGCTCGTCCAGCACAACACAAATCACTCTTGTCTGTGACGTCCCGCACAACACAAAGTCACCTCTTTCTGTCCGTCCAGCACAACACAAATCACTCTTGTCTGTGTGTCCTGCACAACACAAATCACCTCTTGTCTGTGTCCTGCACAACACAAATCACCTCTTGTCTTGTGTCCTGCACAACACAAATCACCTCTTGTCTGTGTTGTCCTGCACAACACAAATCACCTCTTGTCTGTGTGTCCTGCACAACACAAATCACTCTTGTCTGTGTGTCCTGCACAACACAAATCACCTCTTGTCTGTGTGTCCTGCACAACACAAATCACCTCTTGTCTGTGTAGTCCTGCACAACACAAATCATCTTTTGTTGACACATCACTTTGTCTGTGTAGTCCTGCACAACACAAATCACCTCTTGTCTTGTGTTGTCCTGCACAACACAAATCACCTCTTGTCTGTGTGTCCTGCACAACACAAATCACCTCTTGTCTGTGTGTCCTGCACAACACAAATCACCTCTTGTCTGTGTAGTCCTGCACAACACAAATCATCTCTTGTCTTTGTGTTGTCCTGCACAACACAAATCACCTCTTGTCTGTGTTGTCCAGCACAACACAAATCATCTCTTGTCCGTGTTGTCCTGCACTACACAAGTCACATCTGGTCTGTGTCGTCCAGCACTACACAAATCATCTCTTGTCCGTGTCATCCTGCACTACACAAATCATCTCTTGTCTGTGTCGTCCAGCACAACACAAATCATCTCTTGTCCGTGTCGTCCAGCACAACACAAATCATCTCTTGTCTGTGTCGTCCAGCACAACACAAATCATCTCTTGTCTGTATCGTTCTGCACAACACGTCACATCTTGTCTGTGTCGTCCAGCACAACACAAATCATCTCTTGTCCGTGTTGTCCTGCACAACACAAATCACCCCTTGTCTGTGTCGTCCTGCACAACACAAATCACCTCTTGTCTGTGTCGTCCAGCACAACACAAATCATCTCTTGTCTGTATCGTTCTGCACAACACAAATCACCTCTTGTCTGTGTAGTCCTGCACAACACAAATCACCTCTTGTCTGTGTAGTCCTGCACAACACAAATCACCTCTTGTCTGTGTAGTCCTGCACAACACAAATCACCTCTTGTCTGTGTCGTCCTGCACAACACAAATCATCTCTTGTCTGTGTCGTCCAGCACAACACACATCATCTCTTGTCCGTGTCGTCCTGCACTACACAAATCATCTCTTGTCCGTGTCGTCCTGCACAACACAAGTCACATCTTCTCTGTGTTGTCCCGCACAACACACGCTGATTACTGTACCTACAGGTGTCCAGATGGGACATACCGATCGATTACTGTACCGTCCGGACACTTGTTGGTACAGTAATCAGGAAGTTCCGTCTCGACACGCGGAACAAGCAGGCTGCACTCACGATGAAGAGGGTCTTGGTGTCGCCTTCGTGCTGGGAGATGTTGCGCACCATCTTCATGACGAAGGGGTCGTGGAACTTGAAGGCACGCTTCATCAGCATCTTCAGCCCAGATCCCTCGCAGATGATGGCCGCCGTGCGCTTGTTGGCCGCAAGGTTGATGCACAGGGCCAGCAGCTCCATGTCCGGCTGCTCCGGGCTCTCCAACAACATCTTCATGGCCTGGAAGCAGTCAGCTCATCAGTTAATAAGTCCCCCTGGTTGATTAATGTGATCCCCCAGTCAGCTGATCAGTTAATAAGTCCCCCTGGTTGATTAATGTGATCCCCCAGTCAGCTGATCAGTTAATAAGTCCCCCTGGTTGATTAATGTGATCCCCCAGTCAGCTGATCAGTTAATAAGTCCCCCCTGGTTGATTAATGTGATCCCCCAGTCAGCTGATCAGTTAATAAGTCCCCCTGGTTGATTAATGTGATCCCCCAGTCAGCTGATCAGTTAATAAGTCCCCCTGGTTGATTAATGTGATCCCCAGTCAGCTGACTGCCACAGTAACAACAGTCGGTCAGTTCATCAAAACACAGCGGCTTGATGTCCGGCTGCTCTGGGCTATCCATCATCTTCATGGCCTGAAAGTGTGGAACTGGTCAGTGGGTCAATCCATCAGTTGAACACTGAGATCCATCAATCAGCTGACTGTTGCATGACAATAATCACTCAGTCAGTTGATAAGAACACAGCAGCTCCATGTCCGGCTGCTCTGGGCTATTCAACATCTTCATGGCCTGAAAGTGTGGAACTGGTCAGCGGGTCAATCCATCGGTTGAACATTGAGATCCATCAATGAACTGACCATTGCATGACAATAATCACTCAATCAGTTGATAAGAACACAGCAGCTCCATGTCCGGCTGCTCTGGGCTATTCAACATCTTCATGGCCTGAAAGTGTGGAACTGGTCTGTGAGTCAGTCCATTGGTTGACCACTGAAATCCATCAATCAACTGACTGTTGCATGACAATAATCACTCAATCAGTTGATAAGAATACAGCAGCTCCATGTCCGGCTGCTCTGGGCTCTCCAACAACATCTTCATGGCCTGAAAGTGTAGAACTGGTTAGTCTGTTGGTCCATCGGTTGATCAGTAAGATTCATCATCAGTCAACTGGCTGCTGCAGTAAAAATAATCAGTTAATCAGCTGATAAAAATGACAGCAGCTTCAAGTCCGTGTGTTTCTGGTTTTCCAGCAACATTTTCACAGTGTGGGAACAGTGAGCTGATCAGTTAATACGTCCCCTGGTTGATCAAAGAGATCCGTCAGTCAGCTGATTTCTACATAACAATAATCACTTAAGCTATTTCAGTTTCATTCAATCTCAACAACAACAACAACAACAAAAAAAGTCTGGGTTTTCAAGGTTATACTTTAAAATGTAAAATAACAATCACAAATGAGAAATATAGGAACGGAGAACTGCTAAATAAAAATTATTTGCACTGTGTAAAGTGAGTCTCTTCCCACATACTCCACATCACACATGTTGTG
>JABMCL010000612.1:65000-82216 GCA_018857735.1 Alviniconcha marisindica
CAGAAGCACACATCATTTTCTTCTCACACCGTGAGCACCAAACATGAACAGGGGAATGCAAGTAAACCAGTGCCCTGTGACCTAAAGCTGTGCACAACGCACCAATCTGCAGACACATGCATCTTTTTCTTCTCACATTGTGAGCACCAAACATGAACAAGGGAATGTAAACAAGCGCCCTGTGACCTAAACCTGTGTACAATGCACCGATCTGCAGACACACGCATCTTTTTCTTCTCACACCATGAGCACCAAAGCATGAACAGGGGAACATAGTGTCGTGTGACCTACAGCTGTGCACAGTGCACCGATCTGCAGATGCACGCATCTTTTTCTTCTCACATCGTGAGCACCACAGCATGAACAGGGGAATGTAAACAAGCGTTGTGTGACCTACAGCTCATTAAGCATGCAACATGTCCACAGACTCATGTTTATGAAATGTCTACGAACAGAACTGCTTAACTATAGATGGCAATCATTCCGAACATGGATGCCATGAAAGATCTGCGGTATGTCTGAGTGAAACTGAACGTCATGTAGTGAACGCACTCTACGGAGAACGTTGCATGCTTTGCATTGGCAACACAAATGCAAGAAACTTGATGACCTAGTAGATTTCTGTAGATGAGATCCAAACAACTGTGAATCTCATGTGGTGAATGGACAGGAAATGTTTCGCGCTTTGCGCCAGCAACAGCAACACGAATGCAAGAAACTTGTTGACCTGATACATTTCCGTAAGCAAGCTCCAAACAATTCTGAATCTCATGTGGTGAATGGACAGGAAATGTTTCGCACTTTGCATCAGCAACATGAACGCAAGGAACTTGTTGACCTGATGCATTTCTGCAGTTGAATCAGAGATCCAACCAATTCTAAAGGTCATGCGGTGAATGAAACAGGAAATGTTTCATGCTTTCCTTTTTAACTGTATGTTTGGATCAGAATGGTACCTTGAAGTGTAGAATGACCCCGTGGAACTGGGAGAAGGAGGAGAAGCAGAAGAAGATGTAGATGATGTTGGTGGCCAGGTCCGTGCTGCGCTTCCAGTCCTCCCTCAACAGTCGCACCAATGCGCTCACCACAGTCTCTGTCAAAACAATGATGATGATGACGACAGTAACAACAGGGCGTTTATAAGTGCTTATTTTCACTAACTCAAAGGCACTGTACAACTCCATTAAAGAAACACACGGAATGCATACATACTTGCACAAAATATCAATACCACAGTCTCTGTCAACAGCAATGATGATGATGATGGTCACAGTAACAACAGGGTGTTTACAGAGTGCTCAGTTTCACTAACTTAAAGCGCTGTACAACTCATTAAAGAAACACACGGAAGGCATATATATACTTGCACAAAAATCAATGGCCTAGTAATACATTAATAAACATTTATTTACACGCAGCATAATCATTATGCATGTGTGTGTGTGTGTTATTTCATTATGTCTTAACAGTCTAGCTGAGGCTCTGTGATATATATATATTATATATATATATATTATCATAAACCCAAGAATCCACCAACCCACCCATGTCCACCAACAACCACACCACCACCCACCCACCAACACACCCATACAGCTACAATACACACCCATGCCCATCCTATTCACCTGCCTACCCACCCATTCACATACACCCCCCAACCACACACAACACATACAGTGATACTGCCACACAGCCATCCACACACACACGCACACACACACACAAACACGCATGCACACACACACACACGCATGCATGCATGCATGCACGTACACACACACACACACACACCATTCTGAAACAGTTCCTCCAGGTTGTCAGGGTTACGGGCCAGCTGCAGAAGCAGTGCGCTGCCCTTCACTTTGTCCGGCAGATCTTCATACAGCATGTCCAGATACTCGTCCACGTCGTTGATGTTGGCTGTCTCGTCCACCTCCGTGGCATCTATCCCAGGGTCCTCGGGTTTGTCCAGCAGCTTGCGTTTTTCCAGACGGAGCTGTAATTTAAAACGCTGCTGTATAGCTGTTGCGCAGTAGAATTCCTGTTGCACAATCAGCCCCAAAGTCAAGCAGACACAGTCTATAAAAAAAAATCTTTAGGGGCTTATTCAAATTATTGGAATGTTTTTTAGGCTTGTTACACTTGACACAAAACATTGTTATTCCTTGTCTGGTCCAACTCTCAATTTTGCCAGTAATCTAGGTGGAAATGATTACAAAGTAAGTAAGTAAGTTGGTGTTTTACGCCCAGTCAAGGAAATGATTACAAAATGAGTAACATGACTAACACTGTTAAATGTACAGTATACACTACGTAACACACTGAAGGCATTGTTACAATGTTAGTTTCTTCTGGTGACTATTTGCAGGGTCTTTTACGTTTGCTGCAATTCACACGCGACACTGTATTTTTTGCTTTATTCCTGAAATGGTCCAGCTGTCATCTTCAGCAACAGTCTGCAAATCTACACAGAAGATGCTTATACGACGATGGGCGACAACGAGCAACACTTTTAAAAGTATACACAATACTAAATAACCAACATAACATACTCAAAACAAGAGTCATTAACTTCAGGTCCTGCTGAGGGACTGAAGAATAACTGTTGTGGAACTGCAACTGCAAGATAGCCTCTCTTTCTTTCTAGTCACAGTGGTTGTTTATCTTAGTTCTAATGCCTTTCGCCCTGATATAACCACACGAGTTGACTGGGCATAAAACACCAATTTACTTTACTTTTACTTGCCTTTAACATTTTAAGCGCAAAGGCAGACACAAGGTCTGTCTACCCTCACCATGTAGTATAATTACAAAATTAAGACTAGCTTACTTTAAGTGTCGTGTAACTGTATAAGAAAACTTTCAGTAAACAGCACAGTCCGGTGCAAATTATCATCTAGACTATCCCTGACAATTTGTTTTATAAATCTGAAACAGTGTGACAGCCAGTGTTCTAAAACTCAACTAAAAAAGAAGACCCAAACACAAAAAGGTTCAAACGAACGCTTATTTATTTTAGAACGCTAGCAGTCATTCTATTTCGGATTTTTAAAAATCATAAAAAAATCCAATCACAGCAAAACCAGTCCCACGCGTACCCTTGGCAGGAGCCGTCTCTTTGCGGTTCTGGAGATAGTAGAGCAGCTGCTCCACCTCCGGCAGCTTGGCTGGGTGGATGAGTTTACACTTGTCAATGATCTCTCGCGCCAGCACCGTCAGGTCACTGTTTTCATGCAGGTTCTTCACACGAATGCTGCAACATACATACATGTACAAATACAATTTGTAAGTTTTGCATGATGTAAGAGTGTAACATGGTGGTGGTGGCTTGGGAGGACTGTGGGGAAAGTCGTACGAGTTATTTGCTGTCTGTGCATTTAAAAAAAGGAAGAAAAAAGATCACTCTGCATACAATGATACATTACATGTCTCAATATTAAGTAATCTTTTAGGCCAAGGATCAATCCACGGTGACTCAGCAAACTGAGATGACTGTGGTTAAATGTCCCCTGATGACTTCTGTGTAAGTTTACTTTCATGATGGTGTCCTGCGTTATTACTGGACAGTTGGGTCAAACCAATCAGACTTTATTGGGTCAAGGGCGTACACACGATCACATATAATATGCATGCTGAGCTGTCATAATCTGCCACTTGCATTTTTGGCACAATGATTGCCAGTGCCAGGGTCTTTTAGTTTTGCATGCCACAGCAGTGACACCAACAGGGGGTGACACTGATACCCAAATGAGGTTCACCACAGAAAGTTAACTCTGGGGCAGAAAATGTTCCCATGGCTGCTGCTGGGGATTGAACTCACGACGTTATAATCATGAGTCTGGCACTCTACTACAGTACTAGTACAGTAGTAGTACTACTACTGAGTAAACATGATCTTGATGTCGTGATGATTCCACTGGCACAGTATGGCAACGCTAGGCATGACAATTGACATCAATCATTCAAAGCCACAGCCAGCAAACTGAAATAAATGCTGCTTTGGCAAAATTGAACAGAGACCTGCAGCAGTGCAGTGCAGTGTAGCATACAATATCACAAAGTCAAGCTACACACACTTACAGACATGTATGCATGCAGTGAAGCATACAATTACAAAATTGAACAGAGACCTGCAGCAGTGCAGTGAAGCATACAATATCACAAAGTCAAACTGCACAGACACTTACAGACATGTATACAGTGAAGCATACAATTACAAAATTGAACAGAGACATGTGCAACAGCAGTGCAGTGATGCATACAATATTGAATATCACAGAGTCAAACTGCACAGACACTTACAGACATTGTATGCAGTGAAGCATACAATTACAAAATTGAACAGAGACCTGTGCACAGCAGTGCAGTGATGCATACAATATCACAAAGTCAAACTGCACAGACACTTACAGACATGTATGCATTGAAGCCTACAAATGCAAAGTGGAACCGCACCTGTAGACACAAGACTTACATTTTCTGACATTCCTTGCGTTCTCCCAGCATGGGGTCACCCATCTCCCCCAGGATGGTGGCCTCCAGCTCATAGTTCACCACCAATGCTTTCTCTGTTGGGTGCACATCTACGCTCCCGCCTTTCACCTTCCTGCACGCAAGTCCCGTCATGGGTAATCAGTGTACTGTAACGGTAATGGTAACATTGAGTACCTTCTTTATTTGTCCTGTAATGGTAACACTGAGCACCTTCTTAATTAACTCTTTAAATAAATTCTCAGTGACCCGTCTCTTAACTCTTTAAGTTGTTTGTAACTCACCTCTGGACAGCAGTTAGGAATTATATTATACTAAATTATACTTTATCATAGTTTACAGTGTATTCATTATTATTATCATTATTATTGATCACTTTTACAGAGTGCTATTCTCTGCTCTTGTGTAGACTCAATGTATAGACTCAATGTTGTTGCATGTGGTTCTGAAAGACAGTGAGTGACTGTTGCCTTAATCTTACAGCACTTTATAACACTTAAAATATATAGTCTGTCTATTTTAATAGATTATATTATCCACTAAAGTGGTGAACTTTAGTTTTACATGGTTGATGCCATGTGAAACTGCTGTCATTTCAGCACATGTTCTCTGCAGTCTGTACACCATATAAGCACGCACCAGTTTACAGTGTTACTTTATTCAAAGCCTCATACAGTCATAGGAATTAGAATGCATACATGTATATTTAGCTGTAACCTGCCAACTGCAATTCTGGCAGAATGGCTGGGAATGGAGAGATCTTTTACATGCTCCTGCAGTAACTTGGGGGTGGAACAGATACTAAAATAAGTCAGCACAAAAGCTGGGTCAACTCAGTCTCTCAGACAATAAAAAAATATTAGAATTCTCCTGCCACTCTTGCTGAGACTCAAACCCCCGATACCTTTTGATCATGAGCCTCGTGCTGTACCCGCGAGCTATCCCTGCTCCCCCATTCATGTGTGCAGGTGCCCATGTGTGTGTGTGTGTGTGTGTGTGTGTGTGTGTGTGTGTCTGTGTGTGTGTGTGTGTTTGTGGTATTTGTGTGTTTAGATTGGTCTTTCTGGACAAGATTTTATGCTTTATAAGTATTAAAATTATTATAATTATCACTGTTATAGTGTTAAGCACTGTGATTAGTTCCAAACACATAACATTAAAGGTTAAAATGAACGCTAAAGCCCGTTTTTAATTGGGCGAATGTTCACGAACCTAGTTGGAAGTATTCGGCGAACCTAGTTGGTTCTTAATTGGGCGAACTTTTCTTCGCGAACCTAGTTGGAAGTATTCGTCGAAGCTATATTCTGGGGCCAAAAAGCTTCGCTCAACATATTCTGGGAACATTCGCCCTATTCGACGAACATTGCCTCTGATTGGCTGAGACTGAGAGCAGAGATCTCCTGTGGATGAAGAAAAATAAAAATAAAATGGATTACGGTGTCGCTAGGTTCTTCACTCGCTTCGAGGGAATTTGTTTATTTGTTGACTTGTGGGAGGCGCAGCCTTGTCTCGGAGACCCAGAATGAGATAGTAGTTAGTTGAATTACCCTGTGAGGGATGATTAAAGTATATTGACTTGACATGACTTGACTTTAGCTTACATTTTCGATCATGTTGTCTGCTGCACGTCTGCTGCAAGTTCGGGTCGAAGCTTGCATCTCATTACAAGCCAGTTGAGAACAAGTAAATTCTTCAAACTGTCCGAACCATGTTCAATTAAGAAACAAATCATAGTTCGTCGAACTGTCCGAAGTATGTTCGGCGAACAAACATCTGCCCAGTTAAGAACGGGCTTATGTAATATATTATATATTACATATATATGACAATACAAAAAGCAAAAACTAAAACTGGAATGTTGGCAGAATGACTGGGATCTTTTAGTTTTACATGCTACTGCAGTAAAACATGGGGTGCCAACATTCTTTCAAATGCTTGAAACACCCAAGAACTGAAGTTGGATAAGAATATTTTCATTTTTCACTGTTTGTCCACTTGAAAAAGTGGCTTACTTGGAAAATTCTCACGTTTTGTACTGTCATATCAAATTAGTGTTCCTTTTATCAGTTTTAATCTTTTGTGTGTTTGGATGTTGTTCTAGAATGCTAGCAGTCATCCTTGTTGCAGAATAAATTATTATTATTATTATTATTTTATTATTACTGCGATCAGTGCTAGGTTATTGTGCGTCTGCGTCTGTATCTGGTTTTGTACACATATATGTATTACCATATATTAGCAATAGCACACGGGTGAGGCATAGTTGTGCAGTGGGTCGGGCCCCTGCTTAATGCATCACATACGCACGCTTGTGCATACATGATCCAGATATGAATGCATTCATGGGCCTGTTGACTGTTGTGTTCGTGGCTTTGGAGTTGGACGTTGCGTTGGGAACGAGACAACGATTTCACTAGGAATAGTAATATTTAGCATCTGATTAGAGAAAACGGACAAAAGAATCACTTACCTTTTCAAGTATCTTGCGTCCTCGGCTTGCATCATGATTTATCGATGTACCAATGTGCGTTTTCCGTCCAGTAATCAAACCGAATTCACAAAAACAACATCGCAATCTCCAACTCACTTCACCGACTCCTGCGTGTGACGGCCATGTCAAAATATTTAGACTCTCTAACAAAACTAATTAAAGAGAAAATCAGTAGAAGTAACGTAATGTTCGCTATTTCTTGATTGATTTGATATATAATTTGTTTTTTAATGCTTCGCTTTAACGTAAAATTGATATACTGTTTTGGTACATGTGTAACACCGTATTTGACAAAATCAACAAAGGAATGAGATTAAATGCGACTAAGTATACCATGGAGGCAGAACACACAGAGAAAACAGCGGGAGCTGAGAAAGTTGACGATTTTGAGGTTAATTTGCCTGTGAAAGATGAAAAGTTCTACACAGACGCCAAGGAGTACTGGGATTCTGTCAGTCCTACCGTCGATGGAATGCTCGGAGGATACGCCAAAATTTCGCCGACTGACATAAATGGATCAAGGGCTTTTATGCGCCCGTTGCTGAAGGTTGATTAGTTATTTCCCTTTGGTAGCTAACTCCTAATGGCTGTCGATGTTGCATTGAAAAATGCTTTCGGTTTCCCCTTTCCTTTTCGTTGCTTCAGATATAAACTTCCTGTTGTCTGTCTCCCCCCACCCGCCCAAGTAGCCATTCAGTTCAAATTTCGTATAAAATCTTTAAAATGTGATCGTGAACAGTGACACATGTTTGGGGTGCAGAACAAAAACTTGCGTTGTGTATAATAATACGTGTATGTGTAGGGAGGTGGGGGGTGGGGTGGGGGCGTGGGTTGTGTTCCAGTTCAGTTGTGTACCACAACCTGCCCCATTTTTTTAAAACCATTCCCGTGGGGCTGGGACACCATCATGGGACTGGGACATAAGGGCAGACACTAGTGACAGCTGTCCCTACCGATTTGTTCCAGTCCCCTTATATGTACTAGTACCCTTATGTCCCATTCCCTTGTGTCCCTATCCCTTGTGTTCAGTCCCATTATGTCCAAGTCCCTTGTGTCCCAATCACGTTGTGTCCCAGTCCCATTACGTACCAGTCTCCTTTTGTCCCAGTCCCTTGTGTTCCAGTCCCATTGTATCCAAGACCCTTGTGTTCCAGTCCCATTGTGTTCCAGTCCTATTGTGTCCCAGTCCCCTTATGTTCCAGTTCCCTTATGTACCAGTCCCAAAATGTCCTGCTCCCAGTCCCAAATTATCCCACTCCCAGTCCCCTTATGTCCCAGCTCCCTTATGTAGCAGTTCCAAAATGTCCCACTCCCACAGTCCCAGCCCCCTTATGTCCCAGCCCCCTTATATAAATTGTACCAGTCCCATTTCCGTTCATGGTGCTTCACGTCCACAGAAGCCACATGTGACATGACTTATTAAGTACTAATACTATGTATTATTAGGGATGTGAGAAACAGGGGGGGATCCAGTACCTTTGAGTAGCTCGTCCTTTGGGTAGCTTGTCCCTGTGCTTTGACCCATAAAGACCAAAGAGACCATCAGCTGCTACCAGAGCGACAATGTTAAGGAGGTGGGGTAAGTAAGTAACTGGGTGTTTTACGCCCAGTCAGCCATTACAGTTATATCAGGGCAAAGGAAGTGGGGACCCCACCAGTGCAAAGCCACTTGTATACTTCGCAACTTGCTCTTCAACAGCTGTACAGAACAAAGTCACAACGTGTCTGAAAAAGCAACTGTTAAGTCCTGTATATTTATACAAAGTAACAGTATTTTGTTGTACATACATGTATACTTATGATACTACAGTAACTACTGCTGAGTGCTAGTACTTTTTAACCAGTATTTCATCAATGAACAAAGGAGCTTGATACTATTACATTACTATGATAGCGCTCAATTTGTCTTTCTAACAAAAAAAGTAATGTACCTTTGTTTAATTACACCATAGGTTGGAGGAGGCAAGACCGGCACAAAGCGGGCGCTAGACTGCGGAGCAGGCATCGGCAGAATCACGAAAAGACTCTTGCTGCCCATATTCCAAACGGTGGACATGGTGGAGCTGAGCCAGAAGTTTTGCGATGCTGCCCGGGGATTCATTGGCCAGGAAGCGCACCGTGTAGACCGCATCGTCTGCTGCGGTTTACAGGACTTCACCCCAGAGCCAGGGCACTACGATGTCATATGGTGTCAGTGGGTTTTGTCTCATCTCCGTGATGATGACCTTGTGGCCTTTCTGCAGCGCTGTCGTGCGGGACTTTCCGAGAATGGTGTGATCATTGCCAAAGAGAATATATGCCATGGCGACAGGCTCATGTTCGATGAGGAGGACTCAAGTTTTGTACGCACCAAAGAGCACATGGAGAAGGTGTTGAAGAGAAGTGGGATGGAGATTGTACAGCAGGAAAAGCAGAAGGGGTTTCCGAAAGACATTTTTGCGGTGTACATGTATGCGATACAATGATGATTGTAGTGTGTGCATGTGACTCATTGACTGTACAGATTCTGTTTAACTAAAGGAACTAGCCATCTCACTTCTCAGTTCCAGTCAAACAAACAAAATTACTCTTTTTTTGTGTGTGTGTGAATTTTAGTTGCTTTAGCAATAGCAGCCATTATTTTTATATAGCATTTTTGTTTATTTTTTATTGCCACTATAAAAAAGTATAATGCCAGCAAATTTTGCAAAATCTACCAATTATAATGAACTAAAAATAGCATAGGCTTAACCCAATAGTCTGAGTAGATCACCCATTATTAAAAAATGCAACAGTACATTATAATCAAAAGTTCACTCCACAGAGATGTACTCGAGAAAAGAATTGATGACAAAAACTAAAACCACGGGAGAACTGGAACTAGTGGGAAATTGTAACATTCAATCCGTGATGTCAAACTCAGAGACAGTTTTGGTGATCAGTATCAAACTAAAACACTGGAAAGAGTCAGCGAACATAGGAAAGAGTGCATGAAAAAAGTGTCAGTCAACCTATGAAATCGTACTTTCAATTGCCAATTTTTTTTGCTGCAGATCCATGATCTTTTCAGCTGTTCTAAGCCCTCAATGATTTTTTTTATTTTTTTTATTGTGTTTATATCTGAGAGGGCTGGTTCCTTTAACAAACTTGATGAGGTACAAGTTTGCACACTGTCTATGAGACTATGGACAGCTTCAATGATATTGATACACTGCACAGTTTTATGATTATTTTCAGAAATCTTTGTTGTTATGCAACAATCTGATTCTCCTTGTGCCTCATCTGGACCAGTAGCTTTCCGCGTCAGTGCTTTACAATTAAAGTAACAACTAAAACGTTTCATTTTTCTGTTCACAGTTTACAAATGTTTGGGCTGTTAATGTTAAAAGTAATTACTGCAGTGTAGTAAATATGTATATTATATATATATAGTAATTAATATGCATTCCTTTGAAATCATGATTGTAAATTACAGACTGTGTGAAAGCTGGAAGCTGTGGCAAGATTGGATGAAATTGCAACACAATTTTTTGGGGTAGAATTGCACTTAACAGCTTCAAGTGTGCATTGATGCAGGAGAACACACACACACACACACACACACACACACACACACACACACACACATACAACACAACATGCACGTGCATGTACACACACACACACACACACACAACACAACATGCACGTGCTCGTACACACACACACACACACACAGAAATCTTTCGCTTTTGATAGTTGTGGATTTTTCTTCATTTTCCTTCCACTTTGTGTTAGATTTTTGTCTGGAATTGCATGGTCTTTGTCCATAGTTAAGGGAAACAACCCTGTCATGGAGATGAGCTTTCAGTGATGGATAAATTCCCATGCCTTCACTTCAAGCTGGCTAAGTGGAACAGATCTAGGAAAATGTTCTTACCAGTAAGACAAAAAACAGGGAAACAAGAACAGGCAAGTGCCTTCAGTTTGGTTGTTTCACATTAAATTGTTTCTGATTTGGAAGCCAGTGTATTCTTCACCAAGGATGACTGATTCAGCAGTACATGTGTATATATTATAATTTTATATATATATATACATAGGAGAATGAGGAGAAGTAGAAAGTAAGTAAGTTGTTGTTTTACAGAGCTCAGGAGCTGTGTGAAAGTCGAGGTGGCCATTCTGGGCTCCCGTCCCTAATAAACCTATGGTTTCTGTGGATGTAAAGCAACACATCAACTTGGCGTTTTACGTCCAGTCAACCAGTGGTTACATGAGGGCGATGCACATTTTGTCATCATGTATTACGAATGCACATCACAGGAGATTTTTTACAATCATAATTTCTAAGGTGTGCATTTATTACTTTATAATTCTAATCACATGTGATAGGAATCCAGCCAACCGGGCAAGTCTTGACAAAGCCCTCGTGGGTGAAAATTTGGATTAAAAGCTTTTAGAACCAGGACATGCTTGGACTGTTCTACATATATATATATATATGTCTATATAGAAAACTTAGAAAATCAAAGAAAAACAACAAGTTGGCTTAAAATTCCCAAATATTTGGTGACTGCCTTCCTTGGGGGGTTATTTCTTACATCAGAATGTGGGCATTTATACAGAGAGAGAGAGAGATTTATTTTTTTAACTTTTTTAATTAAAATTAAAATGATAAAACTGTAAAACAGGTCTGCAGCAAGTCCCAGAGAGAGAGAGAGAGAGAGAGAGAGAGACTTGTTGAAAATACTCATAATATGAAAAAGTACATATTATTAAACAAAATCGTAATTTACGTAATTTACATGATGCTGTAATACATTCACACCCACAAACGCACACATGATGCGCGAGCGTGCACACACACACACACACGCACACACACATACACACACACATGCACACAATTTGATGTGCGCGCGCACACACACACACATACACACACACACACGCACACACACACACACTCGCACACAGACTTGATGTGCACGTGCACACACGCACACACACACGTGAGAGAGAGAGAGAGAGAGAGAGAGACTTGTTGAAAATACTCATAAAAAAGTGCATATTATTAAACAAAATCGTAATTTACGTAATTTACATGATGCTGTAATACATTCACACCCACAAACGCACACATGATGCGCGAGCGTTCACACACACACACACGCACACACACATACACGCACACAAATCTGATGTGCGCGCGCGCACACCCACACACACACACACACGCACACACATACACACACTCGCACACAGACGATGTGCACGCGCACACACACACGCACACACACACGCACGCACGCACACACACGCACAAACGGAGAGAGAGAACGAATGAACGAACGAATGGAAAACATTTTTATTAGAGAGAGACAGACAGCTACGGGGCGGGTGGGGGAGAAAGGGAGGGGTGGGAGGGGAGGAGGAGAAGAAGGAAACAAAAAAGACCAATTTGGCGCGTGCCTTTGATCTGACGAGTATACTCCGTCAACAAGCCGTTTGATCCTATCACGTAATCTCCGGGTCTACTTTTGATGATCACCCCCCTCCCCCCCTCCCAACCTCCAACCTCGGCCGGGGGGGGGGGGGGGGGGGAGGGAGGGGAGGGCGAGGGGGGAGTAGGGAGCGGATGGTGGAGAAATCAAGGTCCGGTCTCTCTAGGCTTAGTCTCACCTTACTAACGTTGTTCTGTATTATCTCCTCTCTCATCTCGCTTGATCTTAATGCATTTCAGTCTGAGCTTATTTTGTCCCATTCCCTTCTACGGTAGAGAGGGGATGATTAACGTGAAAGGTTGGATGGAGGAAGGACGGGGTGGCTGCCGGATAGGTGGGTAGAGGAGGCCGGGATGGGGGGTGTAAGGGGGTGGGGGGGGGGGTGTAGGGAGGGTGGTGGTGGTGGTGGTGATGGTGGTTGCAGAAAGGTGCTCTGATTCGTACATGCTGTTGTAACGGATATCGAAAAAGTCATTAAAAAACTGAAATAATTTAAGATGTAACACACATGCACGCGCACGCGCCTCTTGCCTCAGACACTCCCCCCCCCCCCCCCCACACACACACCCCGGTACGTGCACACACACACACACACACACATACACGCGCGCGCACGCACACACTGGCACAGACACTGCTACACACACACACACACACACGGCACGTACGCACGCACACACACACGCACGCACGCATCGGTGTTTGTGTGTGTGTGTGGGTGGGGGGGGGGGGGGGGGGGGGGGGGGGGGGGGGATTGAGTGTCTGAGGCAAGAGAGAGAGAGAGAAATTATACGGAATACGGAAATTTGAAATTATACGGAAATTTTATTCAGTAAGGCCATAACCCCATTTGAAGGGGCGTAAGCACAATAACTCTTATAAGACAATACACACACACACACACACACACACACACACACACACACACACACACACACACACACACACACAGAGTAAACAAATTACTGATGTTGGAATGTAACAAATGCACAAGGCGGGAGCGAAAGTATATGCAAAGGATTTTATAATAAGGTTCTTGAATATTAATTCGTGATGTACGGGGGGAAAAAACACATCACGAGAGAGAGAGAGAGAGAGAGAGAGAGAGAGAGAGAGAGAGAGAGAGAGAGAGAGAGAGAGAAGGAGTTATTCAGAGAGAGAGAGAGAGAGAGAACTCGAACTCGAAAACTTTATTTCACAAGTGGAGAGAGAGAGAGAGAGCCAGAGAGTTTCCTCCCCACCCTTACGACGACCGTCGCTGACAGAGTGGCAGTTGTACCAAATTGCCCACTCACCGACGGCGCCTGGATGGCCGGAACCTGTCTCTACACTTTGATGTCCTGTTTCTCTGCCTGAAGACAGGCTTTCGCTGAGTGGCACCGACTGTCAGAGACACCCATAGACCTGCATGTACGCTGTCCGATTCTCTACGGGCTGAGTGGCGTCAGTTCAGAGACCGGAGTGCAGTGGCGTCGATCAACACGCCATTCCATCTTTCTCAGTGGTGGCAGAATGGAATGGCTTTAATAACGTCTCGCTGGGAAGTGTGTGTGTGTGTGTGTGTGTGTGTGTGTGTGTGTGTGGTGTGTGGTGTGTTGTGTGTTGTGATGGTTTTGTGTGTGTGTGGGTGTGTGTGTGTGTGTGTGTGTGTGTGTGTGTGTGTGTGTGTGTGTGTGTGTGAGTGAGTGGTGTGTGTGTGTGTGGGGTTGTGTGTGTGTGTGTGTGTGTGTGTGTGTGTTTTTGTGTGTGTGTGTGTGAGAGAGTGAGGTGTGTGGTGTGTGTTGTGGTGTGTGGTGTGAGAGTGAGTGAGTGAGTGTGGTGTGTGTGTGTGTGTGTGTGTGTGTGTGTGTGGTGTGTGTGTGTGTGTGTGTGTGTGTGTGTGTGTGTGTGTGTGTGTGTGTGTGTGCGTAATACGCAATATAGCTTCTAGTTCATTAATCACACTTTGAAACTTCGACGCTGACCGAAGAATAGTCTAACAACGGGTCACCGGTAGCCTGATGAAATTATCATTATGCTGATGGCAGCGACGACAACGACGACAGACGATGATGCTGATGATTCCGACTCTTAGTGCTTAGTCTTGATGTTACTGTTATGATTATTATCTTCACGACAGTCAGATAAAAAGATAAAAAGACGCATTGCCCACCGTAAGTGATTAATTGATTGATTGAATCAATGAGCCAGTGTGGCACACAGGGCAATACATGTTAGGCAATACCGCTTTAGTGGTTGTAGCTCTTTTAAACCCTTGATTACCCCCCCCCCCCCACTCCCCATTCCCCTGACTGATTAATTGATTGATTGGTTGAATGAGTGAGTGTGGCACACTTCTTCTTCTTCTTCTTTTTCCTCCTCCTCCTCTTATTCTTCTTGTTCTTCTTCTTGTTCTTCTTCTTGTTCTTCTTCCCCTCCTCCTCCTCCTCCTCCTCCTCCTTCTTCTTCTTCTTCTTCTTCTTCTTCTTCTTCTTCTTCTTCTTCTTCTTCTTCCTCCTCCTCCTCTTCTTCTTCTCGATCGCCGCTACACTGAGAGTCCAGTAAGATGAATGTGGCTGTCTTCTCCGGTTCCTCCTTGCTGCCGTAGAGTTTGGTGTGTAACTGGACAGCTGTTGGCCTCACGTTTTGTCTTGCTGTCTGCAGAAGTGGGCATTTCTGCAGTATATGTTCGGCAGTCTGGTAGTGTCACACACAGAACAAGACATGTTAGGCAATACAGAGGAGAATTGGAGAGTCTGCTCCGCTTTAGTGCTTGTAGCTCTTCTAAACCCTTGATTCCATCCGTCCACCCGCCCCCCCTGCCCCCCCTCCCCCTGCCCGCCCTACCACCTACCCCCCCCCCCCCTTCCCCTGACTAATTAATTGATTGATTGCATGAATGAGTGTGGCACACAGAACAAACCAGGTTAGGCAATACACAGCAGACTCGGTTGTAGTGGTTGTAGCTCTTCTAATCCCTTGATTCCATCCGTCCCCCCCCCCCCCCCCTCCCTCCCCCACCCCCCTCCCTACCACCTCCTTCCCCCCTCCCCTGGCTGATTAATTGATGGATTGGGCGAATGAGTGAGTGAGGCACACGGAACCAAACATGTTGGGCAACATAGAGCAGACTCGGCGAGCCTTCTCCGCTTTGGTGGTTGTAGTTCTTCTAAACCCTTGATTCCATCCGCCCCCCCCCCCCCCCCCCCCCTCCCTCCCTCCCTACCACCTCCTCCCCCCTCCCCTGGCTGATTAATTGATGGATTGGGCGAATGAGTGAGTGAGGCACACGGAACAAAACATGTTGGGCAACATAGAGCAGACTCGGCGAGCCTTCTCCGCTTTGGTGGTTGTAGTTCTTCTAAACCCTTGATTCCATCCGCCCCCCCCCCCACCTGCCCCCCCTCCCTCCCTCCCTACCACCTCCACCCCTCCCTCCCCTGACTGATTAATTGATGGATTGGGCGAATGAGTGAGTGAGGCACACGGAACAAGACATGTTGGGCAATATAGAGCAGACTCGGCGAGCCTTTCCGCTTTGGTGGTTGTAGTTCTTCTAAACCCTTGATTCCATCCGCCCCCCCCCCCCCTCCCCCCTCCCCCCTCCACCTCCACCCCTCCCTCCCCTGGCTGATTAATTGATGGATTGGGCGAATGAGCGAGTGAGGCACACGGAACAAGACATATTAGGCAATACAGAGCAGAATCGGAGAATCTGCTCCGCGTTAGTGGTTGTAGCTCTTCTAAAATCCCTTGGTTCCATCCGCCCCCCCCCCCCCCCCCCCCCCCCCCCCCCCCCCCCCCCCCCCCCCCCCCCCTTCGTTTCCCCCCACCCCCACCCCCCCCCACCCCGTGCCCCAGCAACAGATTAATGGATTGATTGAATGAGTGAGTGAGGCAAACAGAACAAGACGTGTTAGGCAATAAATACAAAGCTGAAACGGCCACCTTGTTCTGCTTGTTACGCCACTCCGCTGATGATACCCCTTCCCACAGACTGATTAATGGATTGATTGAATGGGTGAGTGAGGCAAACAGAACAAGACGTGTTATTGTTAGGCAACAAATACAAAGCAGAATCAGCCACCCTCTTCTCCTTGTTATGCCACTCCGCTGATGACACCCCTTCCCCACAGACTGAGTAATGGATTGATTGAATGGGTGAGTGAGGCGAACAGAACAAGACGTGTTATTACACACACACGCACACACACACACGCTCTTTACACACACACCCACACACACACACGCACGCACGCACGCACGCACGCACGCGCGCGCGCGCCGACGCACGCACGCACACACACACACACACACACACACACACACACACACACGCACGCACGCACTCACGCACACGCACGCACGCACGCACGCACGCACGCACGCACGCACGCATACTGACTATACAAACCTAGTTTACACGCAACTTAAAACGGGCAGCAAACAGAGACTTGAGACGGACCAAGACCGTGAGTAGCACGGAACAGAGAGAGAGAGGGAGAGAGGGAGGGAGAGAGGGAGAGAGAGAGAAGAGAGAGAGAGAGAGGGAAGAGAGGGAGAGGGGAGAGAGAGGAGAGAGAGGGGGAGAGGGGAGAGAGAGAGAGGGAGAGAGGGAGAGAGGGGAGAGGGGAGAGGGAGAAGAGAGAGAGAGGAGAGGGGGGAGAGAGAGGAGAGAGAGGGAGGAGAGAGAGAGGGGAGAGAGAGAGAAAAGGGGAGAGAGAGAGAGAGGGAGAGAGAGAGGAGGAGGGGGAGAGAGAGAGAGAGAGAGAAGAGAGAGAGAAGAGAGA
>JABMCL010002588.1:5000-27500 GCA_018857735.1 Alviniconcha marisindica
CGAGGTTAAAGATATCAAACATGGAATGCTCAAAGAAGCCAGATCATAATTTGAAAACGAATCTAGGCATGTTGTCATTTATTGTTTATTGTTTAGCAAGTTCTCGAGATGACAGGGAAGGACGGGAAGAGAGAGAACGAACGAAGGCATCTTTGCTCAATGAAGCTGCTGTTATTGTCCATCTGTGGCACAAACTGCTGCTGTTGTCCATCTGTGGCAGACCTCACAATAAAACTGCTGCTGTTGTCCAGCTGGCAGATCCCACAACAGAACTGCTGCTGTTGTCTTTATGTCAGATCCCACAATGAAACTGCTGTTGTTGTCTGCCTTGCAGATCCCACAATCAAACTGTTGTTGCTATCCATCTGTGGCAGATCCCACAATAAAACTGCTGTTGTTGTCTGCCTGGCAGATCCCACAATAGAACTGCCAGTGTTGTCTTTCTGGCAGATCCCACAATGAAGCTGCTGTTATTGTCCATCTTGTAGATACCACAATAAAACTGCTGCTGTTGTCTATCTGGCAGATCCACAATGAAGCTGATGCTGTTGTCCATCTGTGGCGGATCCCACGATAAAACTGCTGCTGTTGTCTATCTGGCAGATCCACAATGAAGCTGCTGCTGTTGTCCATCTGTGGCGGATCCCACAATAAAACTGCTGCTGTTCTCTATCTGGCAGATCCCACAATGAAGCTGCTGTTATTGTCCATCTTGTAGATACCACAATCAAACTGCTGCTGTTCTCTATCTGGTAGATCCACAATGAAGCTGATGCTGTTGTCCATCTGTGGCGGATCCCACAATGAAGCTGCTGCTGTTGTCCATCTGTGGCGGATCCCACGATAAAACTGCTGTTCTTGTCCATCTGGCAGATCCACAATGAAGCTGCTGTTGTTGTCCATCGTGGTGGCCGTCGCAGCCGCGGCCCAGACTGACCCTGACTTTACCGCCTTCCTGAACCAGATCTTTGGCCACGCCTCCTTCCAGCGTCTGCCCGACGAGGACCGCCTGCTCTTCTCCGAGCTGGTCATGGCTGCCGAGCAGCACGAGCTGGAGACGTTCATCGACAGGATCGGTCTGCTCAAGGTTATCGAGCTCGTCGATCGTGAGTAGGCTACTGTTCGTCGTTACTGTGTTGGGAGACTGTGTGTATGTACACCTCTGTCTGATTGTCTGTCTGTCTGTCTCTGTCTGTCTCTCTGTCTGTCTGTCTGTCTCGTCTGTCTGTCTCTGTCTCTGTCTGTCCTTGTCTGTCTGTCTCTGTCTGTCCCTGTCTGTCTGTCCCTGTTTGTCGCTGTCTCTGTCCCTGCTGCTGTCCTGCTGCCTGTCTCGTCTGCGGTCTGCTGTCTGTCTGTCTGCTGTCTGCTTCTCCTGCTCTCGCCTGCTCTGCTGTCTGTCTGTCTGTCTGTCTGTCTGTCTGTCTGTCTCTCTCTCTCTCTCTCTCTCTCTCTCTCTCTCTCTCTCTCTCTCTCTCTCTCTCTCTCTCCTCTCTCTCTCTCTCTCTCTCTCTCTAATTATCACTGATTTGAATTTTCAGATCTGGGTGACGCTGATGCTCACACATTCGCTGGATATCTGGCCGAGGTTTGTGCACAAAATACTCTGTCTGTTCTGTCTGTCTGTCTGGCTGTCTGCCTGCCTGCCTGCCTGCCTGTCTGTCTTCTGTCTGTCTGTCTGTCTATCTGTGTGTGTGTGTGTGTGTGTGTGTGTGTGTGTGTGTGTGTGTGTGTGTGTGTGTGTGTGTTGTGTGTGTTTGTGTTCTCTCTCTCTCTCTCTCTCTCTCTCTCTCTCTCTCTTCTCTCTCTCTCTCTCTCTCTCTCTCTCTGCTCTCTCTCTGTTGCTGTGTGTGTGTGTGTGTGTGTGTGTGTGTGTGTGTGTGTGTGTGTGTGTGTGTGTGTGTGTGTGTGTGTGTGTGTGTGTGTGTGTGTGTGTGAATGCATATTTTCCAGATTTCGACTGATAATTGTTATTTCCACAATCTTTATTTTGCAGCACATGAATTATGACGTCCACTCCGTGAGTATCATTTCTGTCATCTCATGCAAACAACAACAACAACAAACCAAAACAAAAACAAAAAACTTTTATAATGATTTTGTTTCTGCGGCGTAATAATAGCGGTTGATATTGATTACAAAGATGATAGCAGTGATGAAATTAGGCTTCGTAAAAACAAATCTATGGTTATTAAAAATCTGATGTCATTTCCGTGGCTTCCTACAATGCATTTGGCATACACAGATATAACACTCTTTCAATGAACAAGGTACAGAAGGATTAAACATTCTTAAATCTTTGTGTCCTAGATAGCTAACTGGTTTTTAACGCCCAGTCAATCACGACGAAACACATTTCAGGGCGAAACACATTTTGTCAGAACACGACACAAGCTAAATACATATATATCAAAACTAGAACACTGTCGATTAAAAACACAAGGGGAAAAGGGGGGGGGGGGGGGAGGCGGGGAAACTTAAAATCAATCGGAAATGTAATTTAAAAAAATTGTACCGTTTAAGAATCTTGATTTCTTTGAGATAATCAAAGATGTATTCCTCAGATACATCTTTGAACAACATCCTCAACGACCGAGCAGCAAAATGCCGCTCCCTTTCTTCAATCAAATCAGAAGAAAGAAGAAAAATAGCAAAATAATTACATTCTGTTGTGAGTAACTCGATCACGCCATGAAATGCATGCAGTTAGCTCCTCTAAACGTGTTGCCGAGAGAGAAACAGCTCCGCCCACTCAGTGACGTACTACAACAATCTATGAATAGAAGCTAGGGTATTAACATGTCGCCTTATGGCGCCCACGTGCTTGACAGATTAACCGGCTGACGTTTAGGATTTTTATTTGCCCTACTGGAGGACATATCACTTTGGCAAAGACAGAGAGCAGTTTTCGGGTCTCGTTTGTTAGACAACAAACTTCAGAGAGCAGTTTTCGGGTCTCGTTTGTTAGACAACAAACTTCACAGCTGTGTACTAGCTGTTACAACCGCGTACGATGATCGAGAGGCCACACTGATTTGCTGACAGAGAAGTTGTCATTTATTGGTCTCTAGTACGCATGCCCACCCAGAGTCGTCGTCTGATTATGGCTGCATGGCTTATAGTTAGTCGAGTGAAGAGCGACAGTGACACAAACACTTTCCGTTATCATAACATTTACCAACAACGTTACATCAACACGGTGAAGACTATCAAAAATGATTCCGAAAAATAGTATTTTTGTTGTGAAGTGGGAGTGGGGGGTGGGGGGGGGGGGGGGGGCTGTGTTTACCGCAGCCATTGCACAACTGACAGAGCTCCGACGGTGAATATCGTGATCGATTTTATGAAGAAGACGTGCTCTGGCAAAGACGGTTAAGCTTTGTCACTGATTCAATAAATCGATTGCTCCAGAACAAAGTGTAGCTATCGTTTACAGTTTATTGCATCATCTACGAAACGTGACGCCCTTGCTTTTTCGCAAAATAATTCCATCAGGTCACATAATTTGTTCATCGATGAAAGAAAGCAAATTATTCTGAGTTGTTGTCAGGTATTATCTGAAATTACTGGGACATTTTAAACGCCCTTTTGGATCAACTATCATCAGAATCATTTAAACAGGTTGATATCTAGCGAATGAAGCCAAAATGTGCAACCGAAAGAGAGATTTATTATATCTGTCTTTCGCTATGCATAGGTTCAGCACACCATCGGTTGTCTTGCCGACATCTGCACTGAGGAAGCTACGTGCACCTTACTTGGAAACTATAGGGTTAACGTCATACACATGCAAAAAAAGTCACATACGCACGTTACTTGGAAACTATAGGGTTAACGTCATACGCATGCAAAAAAGGTCACATACACACGTTAAAGATGCTGTAGTCCACGTCAGAGTTCAGTGGACTATGGAAACAACAAAATAACCCAGCATGCACCAAAAATGACAGCAATGACCAGCTTTGTGGCCTACGGTCATTAGCGGAAGAAGAAGAACCCTAAGCCATCACAGGTTCCAGGATTCGAGGATGCTTATTCCTTTAGCCCTCTTTATGTATATCTGGGGTGTTTGAGAATGTATAAAGCCTACCTCTGCATGCATTGATCGCCTACCGTCACGAATTGGGCCTTTCTGATTTAAAAGGTCTAGCGTCTACTTCTCTTCGTTTTATCTCTGTTCTCTTTCAGCTCACAGTGGTTTGAACTCAGAGACAAAGAGATCGTGTGGTTTTGTAACCCCAACGAAGAATAATGCTAAATAAAAGCTCACACTCCTAGCATCGCTTTCCGGCACTTTCCTCCAAACTCTGCCAGAACTGGTTACGCCACTGAATGCATGGGCACTCTTTTTCTCCGCGCAGCTGTCCACCGACGGTGTCAGCGCCCTCCGAAAGGTTTGGGTACTAATAAGACTGTGGAAGCATCGTAGCGTCAAAGCACGCACGTAAATTAAGTCATGTCTCGATTCAAACGATTTCGGTTCTATATGTGCTGGCGTAAGCGTGGACGCTTATAAAACAAACGTGGGCGGTCATAAAACAAACGCATGATATAATTTGAGTTGTCTGCTACTTGAGCACCAGAAGAAGAAGGGGGGGGGGGGGGGGGGGAGGGGGGGGGGGAAACAGAAGGGGAAAAAAAGATTTAAAAAAACAACACTGTCCGTTAGCTGACAGTTTTTCGAGACCTACGGAGCGGCAGTGGGTGGAGAGAGGATGTCGTTAACCAGTGCTTGGAGCTGCTAAAAGCGGTCATCAATAACGGTACGTTAATTATTACTGTCCAGGAGGGCTGGGCCCACCTTCAGGGATGGCTCAACGGCAGAGGGAACAACGGCCTCATGCACGATGACAAGCGCCAGCTGTCTGACGACGCCGATGACCACTGGACCACCTTCGAGAGACTGCTGCACGATGTGAGTGCCTTCGTTAGTCCTCCCACCCCCCCCTCACCCTCCACCCCCACCCCCGGCTAACCCCCTCCACCCCCGACCCCCCTTACGACATCACAAGACGTCCTTGAAGTGTTTTTTATCAGCACGTGAGACGTCATGCTCGCGACGTCCTCGTTCCAAAAGACGATTTCCGGAAATAACAGGCGAAGATAATCTGACAGTTTCTTTTACTCCGGGAGAGTGAAGTCCCCTGAATGGAGGTGGCAGCGGAGATGAGCCGATCTGCGACACTTTGAGATCTTCAGGCATGGACCTATTATAATTTATACTAGACTACCAGCTGGGGGAACCTGCTACCCGGGATCTGCACGTTCCCGCGAGCAGTGAGTGTTTGATCGGCATTTCTGATGTCTTTTCTGCCTTTTGTTTACGGGTATCCGTCATCTTCCCCACGTGCTCACTGTACCCCCAACAAAAGCGTGCCTACTCTGCGCTACACCCGCAGGCATGGACGTATATATACAGGTCCATGCCCGAAGGCTCTTACCGAGTGCAGTCCCCTGGATTTCCGAAGATCGTCTTTTCTAAATTTCCATGCACGCTCTGGAGAAGCTAAGTTGAAGAAGAAAAAAAAAATGAACGTTTCTGGTTGGTCGAATGCCTCTGCGCGCGGCGCGCGCGCGCGCGTGTGTGTGTGTGTGTGTGTGTGTGTGTGTGTGTGTGTGTGTGTGTGTGTGTGTGTGTGTGTGTGTGTGTGTGTGGGTGTGGGGAGGGGGGAGGACTATTTTGGGACAGTGAATACTGTTTGTGTTCGGCTGGGTATAAAGCCAGTCTGTATTTTCGGGCAGATGGATGAGAGATAACGGAGAAGGTTTCCCAGTTTATAATTTGATTTGTCTATATAAAATAATATAAAATTAAACTTTTTGAAGAAGAGTGGACGAGCAGCATATATTGATTCTTTGGCGGGCAAAGAGTTAACTCACCGGCCATATTCCCTAAAAAGGCTATGCAAGAATTTATGCGAAGAGCGGGTGAAGAGAAACGCAGGTCAGGTCAATGCGGGGGGTCTGTCTATGTGTTTCTCGCTGTGGTCTCTGTAGGCTACTTCCCACTAATCAGTGACAGCAGTGTGTAACCTTGATCGGGCTACAGAGAGAGCTGACATAGACACGTGTGTATGTATGTATGTATGTGTGTGTGTGTGTGTGTGTGTGTGTGTGTGCGTGCGTGCGTGCGTGCGTGCGTGCGTGCGTGCGTGCGTGCATGTGTGTGTGTGTGTGCGTGTGTGTGTGTGTGCGTGCGTGTGTGTGTGTGTGCGCGCGCGCGTGTGCGTGCGTGCGCGTGCGTGCGTGCGTGTGGTGCATGCGTGCCTGCCTGTCTGCCTGTCTGTCTGTCTGCCTGCCTGCCTGCCTCCTGGTGAGTGCGTGAGACACAGACAGCGAGTCCAACGCAAATAAATTATGTACACAGTGAATCGAACAGTGTCGGTGTTGATTCGCAACGCATAGGTCCGTATTGTCTGCAAAAGTGTTTCTAGACTGAATTTAAAAAATAAAAATAAAGGAAAGGGAAAAGTGCACTTAGCCTTTGATCCTAAGCAGGGATGGACGCAGGGTAAAAGCCAAGTGAAATAATCCTATGTAGCTTATGGGATGGACAAAGGGTATAGGCTCTCTCTCTCTCTCTTTCTCTGTCTCTGTCTCTGTCTCTGTCTCTCTCTCTCTCTCTCTCTCTCTCTCTCTCATCCAGAAAGGTTTGAAAAAGGCAAAACATGCCGAAACTTGCCACAGTTTTACTTCTTGTTTGTCTTGGGTCCGGAATTCTTTCTCTGAATTCCGGCAGCTTGTCTTTGATGTTGTTGTTGTTGTTGTTGTTGTCTTTTTGTCATGATTATCTACTATGAGTGATGACCTTGTTGCGGACAGCTGCGACGTCAGCACTACTTCCAACGTCTGCCCACGGCAGAACGCCACACCTTTGATGGACTGTTGACCGCCGTCACCACCAGGACGCTGGACCAGTTCATCGACAAAGTGGGATACGGGGCCATCTTCGGACTCCTCAATGGTCAGTGTAGATAGATAGGTAGGTAGACAGACAGACAGACAGACAGACAGACAGACAGACGGTAGGACGGAAGAAGAAGAGATGGGTGGAATGGACGGAGATGGAGGACGGACGGACGGACGGACGGACGGACGGATGAATGGATGGATAGATAGATAGATAGATAGATAGATAGATGGATACAGGATTGACTGCACCTAGCATGAAGAATAAATCGGACCCGGAAAGGGCCATATGCTCCCAGGTAGGTTAATTCTCTCTGAAGGGAATAGTTTTGTTCTTCTTCTGAAGACCAGCAAACACTATTTTAAATCACACATTTTAGAACCTCTGGTGGAGTTTATGTTCCCTGCAATTACTCTTACTCGCATGCCAGGTGAGAGCTATCTTAGGCGACTCAGGTCTCCGTTGTTGTGTTTGTGTGCATGTGACGTCTTCCGGGCGCCATTAACTCTCTCTTGTTGGTTGATTGTACACATTTTTAGAACCGCATTAGAATGTAACGAAACGTGTGTGTGTGTGTGTGTGGGGGGGGGGGGGGGGGGTTAAAATAGAACTCATCAAAATATAAGAAACGTAACGTAAGAAACTCATCATACTGTCAACATGTTAAAAGCACACAACCACTGCAGGTATCAATTGCCCATCAATTATATACTCTCAAAAGTGACTCACCCGCCTGAACAACATGCTTCATCTTGCTCAATGACGGAAACATACATTAGATTTCCGTCACTGGATTCATCTGGCTCAATGACGGTAACGCACATCAGATTTCCGTCACTGGCTTCATCTGGCTCAGTGACGGAAACACACATCAGATTTCCGTTACTGGCTTCATCAGGCTCAATGACGGAAACGCACATCAGATTTCCGTCACTGGCTTCATCTGGCTCAGTGACGGAAACGCACATCAGATTTCCGTCACTGGCTTCATCACTCCGTCACTGAGCCTGATTAAGCCTGTTGTTGTTGATATTGTTGTTGTTGTTGTTGGTGGTGGTGGTGTGTGTGTATGTGCGTGCGTGTATGTGCGTGCGTGTATGTGCGTGCGTGCGTGCGTGCGTGCGTGCGTGCGTGCGTGGGTGTGTGTGTGTGTACTTGCGTACGTGCGTGTACGTGAAAGATTTTTACGTTTAAAGTACAATTTATGGGCAGTGACACCCATTAGCAACGTAAGTATCCATAACTCAAAAGGTTCAGTACATTGTTTATTAGCCAGCCTGAGCAGATGTTTGAATGGTAGACCTATAATGTCATTTTGCTCTTTCTTTTCTTTCTTTTCAGGATTTGCTTTTTGTGTGTAAGTTTGACTCCACAATGGTTGTTGTTGTTGTTGCTGTGGTGGTGGTGGTGGTGGTGGTGGTTGCTGCTGCTGCTGCTGCTGCTACTGCCGTCTTTTACTACATCTCGTTTTGTCTGTCTCCAGTCTTGGATCCAGTTCACGCGAACGAGCTCTACACCTTCATCGAGGTAATCTGAATCAAAGGCGTGTTAATTAGACTATCAACCGAAACATCATACAGATGCTGAACGGTTAACGATAAAATAAAAAAAAGAGGGAAAAATGGAGGGACACACACACACACACACGCACGCACGCACACACACAAAACACGCACGCACGCACACACACACAACACACGCATACATACATGCACGTACAGACGTACACTCGTACGCACGCGCGCACGCACGCACGCACGCACACTCACTCACACACACTCACGCACGCACACACACACACACAAACACATACACGCACGCACGCAAGCACGCACACACACATACATGTACACACGTACGCACGCGCGCACGCACACACACACATACACGTACACTCGTACGCACGCGCGCACGCACGCACGCACGCACACACACACACATACGTACACTCGTACGCACGCGCGCACGCACGCACACTCACACACACACACACAGCTAAGTGGCTGGGGCGGGCGATGGGGGTAGGGGAGTAGGGGGAGACTTATTCGACACAGGCAGAAATTCAATATTCTGGTAAAATGGCTTACGACTGAGGTCTGGTTCAAGATTCAAGCGACAGTACCGTTAACCAGAACTATCGGCCACTTAGCAGATTTCTACAGCAACGTAAGGTTCCCATGGTAACGGGAAATTGCTATCGTGTTCAAGGGTAAAACGCAACTTTCTGCTCATTGGAAGTACGTGCATTATGTACGCGCGCATGCATGCGTACGTATGTGTGTCGGATGAAGGAGAAGGGGGTGGGGAAGAACTCCACCTCTGTCTCTGCGAACTGTACACTGTGTGTGAGTATGTGTGTGTGTGTGTGTGTGTGTGTGTGTGTGTGTGCTTGCGTGCGTGCGTGCGTGCGTGCGTGCGTGCGTGTGTTGTGTGTGTGTGTGTGTGTGTGTGTGTGTGTGTGTGCGTGGTGTTGTGTGTGTGTGTGTGTGTGTGTGTGTGTGTGTGCGTGCGTGGGTCTGTGTGTGCCTGCGTGCGTGCGTGTGTGTGTGTGTGTGTGTGTGTGTGTGTGTGTGTGTACGTGCGTGCGTGCGTGCGTGTGGGTGTGGGTGTATCTGTACGTGCGTGCGTGTATAATCTGTAAGAACTACGCCCCACATGAAGCAACAGTGCCAATCTGTTTGTTCACACTGAGCTGAAATCAAAAAGAATCGTATTTCTCCCGTGTGTGTGTGTGTGTGTGTGTGTGTGTGTGTGTGGTGTGTGTGTGTGTGTGTGTGTGTGTGTGTTGCCAACTATACCGCGTTTAGCAAGTGAAAGGGAGGTTTTCGTCGATAACAGCAACACGTGTTATTGGTTGCAGATTGGACTGAGACAAACACAGCAGTAACTGAATCCAGTCAGGTCTGAAATGGGTATGTGTACATTGATTGAGGATTAACTACACAGGCACAGTGTGTGTGTGTGTGTGTGTGTGTGTGTGTGTGTGTGTGTGTTGTTGTGTGTGTGTGTGTGTGTGTGTGTGTTGTGTGTGTGTGGTGTGGGGGGCGTGCGTGTGTGGTGTGTCTGTGGTGTGTCTGTGTGTGTGAATGTGTATATAGGGGTGGTGTGTTGTGTGTTGTGTGTGTGTTTTGTGTGTGTGTGTGTGTGTGTGGTGGGTGTTTGTGCGTGCGGGGTGGGTGTGGGGATGGTGTGTGGTGTGTGTGTGTGGGGTGGGTTGGGGGGGAAAAAATGGGTGAGAGAGAGAGAGAGAGAGAGAGAGACCAGACAGACAGACAGACAGACAGACAGACAGACAGACAGACAGACAGACAGACAGAGACAGACAGAGAGATAAAGACAGACAGACAGAGACAGGGAGTGTGTTCATGCACACCTTTTTGTATATTTCAGCTTCACAAATCTTTCGTTGGTGAGCAAAGACTTTCGACAAGAAACAGTAAAGGCCAACAAAAAAGATCAGTTCTGGTTTCTTAATATTTTTCTTTGCCTATTTTGTTTGTTTGTTAGAGTGCGTGCGTGTTTAGCCAGTTGTGTGCTTGTGCAACTACAAAGAAACATGTGTGCATCGGCCATTGTGACTGAATGCGAATGCTTCTTCTTGTATACTTTGAGTGCAACTAGACCCCCCCCCCCCCCCAACCCCCCCCCCCCCCCCCCCCCCACCCACACACACACACACATACAGGTTTTGTTGGTTTTGTTTTTATACTTTAAACGCCAATGTGAACCTTTAACTCAGGAACTCGGACTGCACCCAATCTACACTCAAGCCAAAACGTTAAGCAACGGAGTTTCATACTAAGTTAACATTGATTGGTCAATTAAATTATTGACACTGTGAACAATCACTTTTGTGGGTATCTTTGACATTTTGCAACTGTTTGAATATTTGGCAAGGAGCCTGCACGCTGATTGAAGGCTGATGTACTTGAAACTGTCCAGCAAATGCGTGCTGACTGAATGCTGATGTACTTGAAACTGTCCAGCAAATGCACGCTGACTTAATACTGATGTACTTGAAACTGTCCAGCAAATGCACGCTAACTGGATGCTGATGTACTTGAAACTGTCCAGCAAATGCACGCTAACTGGATGCTGATGTACTTGAAACTGTCCAGCAAATGCATGCTGACAGAACGCTGGTGTACTTGAAACTGTCTAGCAAATGCACGCTGAATTAAGCCTGGGCTAGGATGATGTACTTCAAACTGTCCAGCAAATGCACGCTGACTGAAGGATGATGTACTTCAAACTGTCCAGCAAATGCATGCTGACTGAAGGCTGATGTACTTGAAACTGTCCAGCAAATGCATGCTGACTGAAGGCTGGTGTACTTGAAACTGTCTAGCAAATGCACGCTGAATTAAGCCTAGGCTTTGCCATTCGGTGGCACAAGTTTAATGACTCCTGAATCTAAACCGTTTCGCTTGTGCGCGGTACTGGCAAAACGTGTAAAAAAATGTTTACACGTATCGGCCACGTGTCCTCCATGCTGTGTAGAGTACACGTGAAACTGTTGAATGGAAGTAACGGTTAGCCTTCCACATGCGGAGGTTCCGTGGAAGTAGTTCATTGAGGTTTCAACATCTGGGCATAACTGTTATTAAGAATTTCTAATAAGTTGCTTAACTTTCGAGCTTGAGTATACTATTCTCCCAGCCAGCCGAGCACTTTAAGTTGAACGAAGCTCCGTACGCCGTACGCCGTACGAGCTAGACTACCAAAGCTAGGATGAAGGGAAGAACAGACAACTACAATAGTGCTGTCCCAGTAAAATCTGATTGTCTTCCCCCCCGAGACACTTTTACGGCGTAACTCTGACCTCTTCCAACACGCACGGCTAGTCAGATTTTATAACCGAACGTACATAGATTACGTCTGCGTGTTTGGTTTACTCCCGCAGAGCTCAGGTGCTGTGTGAATTGAGGTGGACGTCCTGGGCTCCCCATCCCTAACAGCCCGTAAGGTCTCCGTGGACGTAAAGCGACGATGAACTCGAATGTCAGCAGAGCTCAGGGGCTGTGTGAAAGTCGAAGTGGCCGTCTGGGCTAGCTCCCCCGTCCCTAATAATCCGTACAGTCTCTGTGGACGTAAAGAAGCACTGACCTCGAACTCGCCGGTTTGGTCCGGCGGTAAGGCGTCAGGCTGGTAAATGGACGACTTCGGTTCGATTCCCCGCTTCGGCTCTCCTTTCTCTTCAGAAGTTGTGGTCTGTGATCGACATTGTCTTGAGACTTGAACAGCCCCTCACAATGAATGAAATATTAAAATGGCTCTCATCACTGTCCATCTTAATGCAGAAATCACTGTGGTGGTGACAGCTAGTGCAGAGTGTGATGTTAGGCAGAGGTGGTGAAAGTGAAGAGTGCCCCCCCCCCCCACCCCAACCCCCGCCCCCGATACCCCCGGGAACTCGGTCCCCGCCAGTAGTCTACTTCTCCGGCCGGAGACAACTCGGCGTTAAAAGTAAACATGGCGCTTAACGTCCACAGAAACCATAAGGCTTATTATTAGGGACGGGGAGAAGGTGGGGGGGGGAGATTATATACCCATCGCTACACTGTCAGCATCAGAATGACTTCTGCATTAAGCCTTAAGACGGGCAGCGATGAGAGCCGTTTTAATGTTTCATAACTGTGAGGGACAAAGTCACAAGACAGTGTCCACAGACCACAACTTTTGAAGAGAAAGGAGAGCCGAAGCGGATTCGAACCGAGGTCCTTCTGCTTACCAGCCTGGGGCCTTACCGCTAGGCCAAACCGGCTCACAACGGCGTTAAACAGTCGAACGAACAGTTTACTTCACTGGTAGGCTAGTCCACAGGTGCTTGACATTGATTAATAACGCTTTTGTTCTTTCAGGTGAGATATATATATATATTCATTTATTTATTTAAGCTAGAGATATTCTGTCTAATTTCCATTGATTCATATTCTGACTGACAAGGGTGTGGCAAGAACGGGAACAAAATCAGTTAATGTCAAGTGATTTTGTAATTTTAATCTGACATTGGTTGTGGGTAATCTGATATAACTGGTCCCCCCAGGGTTGTCGCCCATGCCTGAATAAGCAATTCATGCGCTCACCCATACATATTCAATGCCATATCATTTACCAGATCACGAGCTATGCCTTAGAGTCAGCAAGCATTCACATTCCTTCGCCCATAAATCACCGGTTTCCCTTGTTCAAAGCAGTAGGTGTGCCTGAATTGAACCTGTTGTTGACCCCCACCCCCACCCCCACCCCACCCAAACTCCCCAATACAGCTGTCCAGAGATGTGATGGAGTTGTGAATGTGTACCAATGAAATTTTAAAAAAATATGGGTGGGGGGTGGGGGGGGGGGGGGGTTGTGCTATTTCTCCAACTGGAACACATAGCATAAATTATTATTTGAAAGTAAAAACAATTAAAGCAATCATATATATATACAGAGAGAGGGGAGGGGTGGTGGTGGCTTGGTGTAAGAAAGAAGAACTTGAACTCGAACTTGAAAACTTTAGTACTCAAGGATTGTAGCGTTAGGTCCATATGGACCTATCTAACAGCCGGTCCTTGAAAGAAAGTACATGAGGCAAGTGACCTTGCTTTTTTTTATTTATTTACTTTTTCTCACGAGGAGGCATTAGTATTCAGTCTTTTGAGTGCCTCGGCAAACAACAGTACTGCATGTCATTGTCACTGATGGACTACACGCTCAGGAACACGTTAATGTAAGTATCTTTATGCGTGCAGCTATACTCGCCTGAAGAATGCAAAAAACAAGCAGCTTTCTACAACATTTAAAAACGAGACTCGTCACTTTGTTCATTCCCTTTTACTGATGAAAAAAAATCACAGTTATTTACAAATGCATATTTTGAATAAAATCTTACACACATATACAAAAGCATTTTAAAATAAAATCTTATACATAATTATATGTATACAAAATACAACAAAAAAAAAACATGCGAAAAAATAACAACAGTTTTGTAATCACCAGAAAACAATATCTGAAAACAGATGTCAAACTGAAAACAACAAGAGTACAAGCAAAACAATCTCTTGAACCCATGTTAAAATATTTCAGCTGATCTTAAACAGAGTTCTTTTCAGAATGAAGTATCAGTACCTAAATAACCAACGTGTCATCCATGTCTGAACAAGACCTCATACCTGACTACGGTCATGGTTATTAGTGGATCTAATCTTTTGAGGTCTTACCCACGCAAGATTGGAAACAAAGTTGGCAGCCAGCATCTTGAATCAAGATCAAAACACACGAAAGGTTAAAAAGAACGCTTACTTTAATCAGACAATAAACAAATCATGCACAGCTTTTAAATGCTAAGTAGATCAGATTTCAATCTTCTGTTTGTTGCTTCAAAAATGGATTTACCCTTAAAATTTGCCCATGCTTTGTGTTGTCTGATTAAAAGAAACGTTCTTTTCATCCCTTCATGTGTGTTGAAATCGTGCGCAGACATGGATGACGTGATTCATCACGAACACACCTCCCAACCCCATGGAAACCCTTCCACAAGGGATATGACAACATGAGTACAACACTAGTCTGTTAAATAGTGTTATAACTATCTGTGAATGGACTTCTAGAAAGGGATTCCATATCAGTGAGAGCCCTCAGTTGTAAAAGTCTCAGGCAGAAATCACAAAGATTCAAATGATGCTTGTTTATGAAATTCTGTTTCTAAGGATGTGACTTGCAAGTGGTTGATCCCTGATCTCATTCCAGTGGTCTTCATGTGCATGTACACGTCAAATGCAAGCCAGCCGATCTGATATCTGAGCTGCCTCGTATTATTTTCATGCCCTGTCAACCATGAAGGTCATATATCAGGTCAAAACAAAAGTGACTCACCTTGACAGAAGCAGTGACAAAGGTTATGCTGATGCCGCTCTGGGCTCACTTACAGCAGCAATGCATAAAATATCCATTGTCGTTATTATTATTATTAATTTGAGCATTCACAGTTACTGATTACCCAACAAAAAGTGCAGCAAATTATCGTTAGTTTGATCTAAGCTAGACGACTTTGCTGATTTATTCTGGATATTCAGTGTAGTGTCTTAACTCACAAACAAACCTGGCTCCCTTTCTACAATCACAAGAATCTGCTTCACCTCCCTCCCCCCCCCCACCCCACCCCACACACACAACAACATTATGTGCTGAGTCATTAACTGAACGATTACTGGACTAACCCACAAGCTAAACAAATACCTCCCACAGAAATGACAGAAATAAGAATGAAGTAGCAATGCCCTCTCAGTGTCCACAAGAACTGTAAATAATATCGTAACAGCAACAAAAACTCAAAAGCAATTGCTCAACTAACAATTAAATTGTATGTTTCAGATATTGTCATTTGTTAAAAACAGAAACAAAAACAAAAATGCATCAACTGTAAGCTGACCTTTTACATTTTCTGAGGAGCATATTTGTCTGGTCTTTTCTAGCTTCTGATTTCTTGCTTTTGACCCTTAGATACATGTGTAAGTTGCTGCATGTATGTGTAATCAAAGAATGGGAAATGCAGTCATGGCTAAAACAATGCTTTTTCACAACATGCTGGTCAAAATTCATTTACAAATTATATGGATTGCAAAGCAAGATACCAGTATAAAAAAATTAAAAAACGGGGGTTCATTTTTACAGCCCTACTCTGCATTTACAAATTCACTTTTACAGCCCTACTGTGCATTCACAAATTCACTTTTACAGCCCTAGTCTGCATTCACAAATTCACTTTTACAGCCTTACTCTGCATTCACAAATTCACTTTTACAGCCCTACTCTAGCATTCCCATTCACTTTTACAGCCCTACTCTGCATTCATGTTCAATTTTACAGCCCTAGTCTGCATTCACAAATTCACTTTTACAGCCCTACTCTGCATTCACAAATTCACTTTTACAGCCCTATCTGCATTCACAAGTTCACCTTCATAGCCATACTCTGCACGGACAAGACCACCTTCAAAGTCTAGCATTGCATTTACAATTATCTCTCCACAGTCTAGCACTGCATTCACAATTATACCTCCACAGTCTAGCATTGCTTTCACAAGACCACTAGTCCACCTGCACAAACTAGCTCTGTGTTCACATGTCCATCTTCACAGTCTAGAACTGCATCTATATGTCCATCTTCACATTCTAAAGCTGCATTCACAAGTTCACCTTCACATTCTAAAACTGCATTCACAAGACCACATTCATAGTCTAGAACTGCATCTATATGTCCATCTTCACATTCTAAAGCTGCATTCACAAGTTCACCTTCACATTCTAAAACTGCATTCACAAGACCACATTCATAGCCTAGCACTGCATTCACAAGACCACCTTCACAGTCCACATCTGCATCCACAAGTCCACCTTGCCTAGCACTGCATTCACAAGTCCATCTTCACAGCCTAGCACTACATTCACAAGACCACCTTCAGAGTCTAGCACTGCATTCACAAAACCACCTTCAGAGTCTAGCACTGCATTCACAAGACCACCTTCACACTCAATACTGCATTCACAAGACCACCTTCACACTTAACACTGCATTCACAAGACCACCTTCACAGCCTAGCACTGCATTCACAAGACCACCTTCACACTCAATACTGCATTCACAAGTCCCTGATCACAGCCTAGCACTGTTCTCAAAACCCAGTGCCACTGAGCAAATCCACATTGATCAGCTCATACACTCAAAAATAAAATGTATGTGGAGAAAGTGTGTGTGTGTGTATGTGTGTGTGTGTGTGTGTGTGTGTGTGTGTGTGTGTGTGTGTGTGTGTGTGTGTGTGTGCAGTCTAGAATGTGTGTGCATGCCTGCATGCATGTGTACGTGTGTGTTTGTGATTGAGTGTGCATGTGTGTGTGTGTGTGTGTGTGTGTGTGTGTGTGTGTGTGTGTGTGTGTGTGTGTGTGTGTGTTGTGTGTGTGTGCATGCGTGCATGCGTGTGCATGTGTGCATGCGTACGTGTGTGTTTATATTCCAAAACAGCCAGCAAACTCTTAAAAATGTGGAAGCATGCTTCAGCTAATGTGAATCAAATGAGATATATGTGAATTGCATGGTGCATACACATTCCAGGACTAAGAATAATTTAGAGGCAGCAAAATCATTTCTTCTCAATGGAAATGTGCCTTTAAAAACAAACAAACTCATAATCTTATACCAGGAAAGTGCACGCAGAGCTGGAACACCTGGATCACTGCACATAAATAAAGCTGAAGTGCATTCATCTTAATTTGGTTGCACTGTACTCTCTCAGTCTCTGAATGCAGTGACTGCACCCTCTGGAGAGTGTACATGCACTGATATAACACACATATTATCAACAACATCAGTTGCCTCAGTAAATAAAGTAACAATTGTTCATCAACAGTTATGCACACAAACATGTATCATAAATGTTTGTGACATGATTTTCTTTTTCTTTTTCAAGACATAAAATTCAGGTGAGTTATAAAAAATGCTAATTGGCACAAAACCAGTTTGCACATGATGCAAGGAATACAGGTACTCCCACAACACAGATCTGATGGAACATTTTGGAAGCTGTTTATCACCATGATGAATAAGAATTTGTGGTGTTCAAGGTAATGGTGGTAATGGTGGGGTGGTAGGGGGGGGGGGGGGGGGGGGGGGGGGGGGGGGCAGGTGAGGAACAATCTTTTCATATTCCAAACTGCTAGATGCGCTTGCAATCCTGACCTCTGATTTGCAGATCACCACAGATCATCTGCAGGTTACTTCAGCACTGATGCCACAAGTTTTCAGCTGATTAACTTTATGCCAAGATCTATAACAACATCATTGGCTGATCGGCTTCTTTCCCTGCCTATTCTGAGAGTTCCAGGCTCAGTGCTTTTGTGAGGAATGGGTTGATGGATAAAAAATGCACCACGAGAATAAATGGATTTTCATCCATCACGGTGATGATTAACCACTTCACTGCCATGATGTCAATTGAAAACAACCAATGAAAGTACAAAATTCAAAACTCTTCAGCCTTTTTTTCTTTTCTTTTTGGCACCGGCATGTGAACAGATTTTCATTGAAACACACAGCACTGACAGTAGATGTGTTATAGGATTGGAAAATACACTGTTTGCAAGTACATCCGTGCCTCTTTCAGCCTGAACATTTTACAGGATGGGGCAGTGAAGGGGTTAAGAAGAAGTAGGGTTAGCAGAGCCAATTCATCATAATTATAGTGAACAGACAAACATCAATATCACCCTTCACAGGTGATGGGAAAGAATGGGAATGAGGGTGCAGATGTAGGAAGCATGGGGAGGCAAGCATGGGAGGGCGGGGCGGTGGGGGGGGGGGGGGGCGGGGGGGGGGGGGGGTCAGGACAAGGGGGAGGGGGGGGTCAGGACAAGGGGGACTTTTGTGGTGTACGAAGCTAAATGTGTTTGAACTTCAAGCGACACTATTAAAGATAAGAGGCTGTCACAGGCACTTCTCCCCTTGCACTGTATTTCGCCCCAGAGCCAGACATATTAGAGCAACAATCTCCCACAGTGAACCATCTGATTAAACAAATGCATGTACCGGTAAGCATCCATTAAAATACTGCAGGGGAAAGACATTGTTCCATTCAAAAAATGATCCTGGAGGTTGTAAGATTTATGTGACCTGCAATTTTAAATTATATGATGTATAGTGAGAACACAACAGCAGTGCATAATTATGGTTAAAAGAAAGGGAAAAAACAAACAAGTAAATACCACAAAGGTCCACTGTAGTTAACCACCAGAACCACACTGAATCAAGACGTTTAATCAGTTTTGCATAGCCCAGTTTCATGGCCAAAATCAGGTGACCATCTCTTCAATGTCCCTTCTGACAGTTGCTATGTAACGTGGTCATTTCTTGAAGGGCCTCTAAAACACTTTGGCTGAAGTGTTGCTTTATGTCCACAGAAACTGTAGGTTTATTAGGGACGGGAACCCAGGACGTCCACCTCGATTTTCACGCAGCTCCTGAGCCCTGTCTCTAAAACACTTGCAAGGGCTTACTTCTCATTTATCAGCTGCTCTGGCACTTGTTATGTGATCATCTCTGTAAGGAGCACTCTAGCACTTTGCAGGTCATCATCTCTTTATAAGGGTCTCTTTGACCTTTGTTAGGTAATTGTTTTCTCTCTTTTTTACGGCCTCTTCGACATTTGTTAGGTAACTGTCTATTTTTCAGGGTCTTTTTGAACATTTGTTAGGTACAGGTCTCTTTGACCTTTGTTAGGTAATTGTTTTCTCTTTTTTTTACAGCCTCTCTGACATTTGTCAGGTAACTGTCTATTTTTCAGGGTCTTTTGGGACATTTGTTAGGTAAGGGTCTCTTTTTTAGGACCTCTGACATTTGTGAGATAATTGTTTCTTTCACAGGGCCTCTTTGACATTGGTATTGGTCTAATGATAAACCAAAACTTACCTGGACACTGTAATATCTGACAGACCATTAGGTAACCATCCCCCCCCCCCCCCCCCACCCCAAAAGCTATCCTCTACAGACCTCCCAATGCACACACATGTTCAACAGATGTAGATTGAGAGGTTGGGGGGGGGGGGGTACGTGTGTGTGTGTGTGTGTGTGTTGTGGTGTGGGGGGGGGGGGGGGGGGGTATGACTGAAATCTTTAGATGCTATTTACAGTTCAATTTTGGGTTGTGCTTTAATGTATGAGGTTGAATGACAACTTTAATTTCCTGCTGCAATGAATAAAGTATACTGTTGTTGTTGTTGCTATTATTTGTTAGGTAAAGATCTCTTTTTCCAGAGCCTCTTTGACATCTGTTAGGTAATGATCTATGTAAGGCCCTCTCTGACACAGGTTAGATGATCGTGAGTCCTGTTAGTAAATCATCTCTGTTACAAGACCCTCTGACACTTGTTAGGTAATCATCTACATGTGGAACCCTCTGATACTCTTAGGTAAATATTTCCTACCTCAAACAAGCATTACAGATGACACACAGAAAGACTTTTAAATTGAAATAAGCATGACATTTATATTTTATAAAGCAAACTGACAGATGCCGGTGTTGCGCTAACATTCAACTGTCCCTAGGAACGGAAGGGAAAATAATCAATAGCACTTGCTTATGTGCCGAACACTGTCTTCAGATTGCATGTATTTTGCATTATGCCCTTCTCTCTCTCTCTTTCCTTCTCCCTCCATTTCATACACACACAATCGATATGCTTTTTCGGTTTCTATGTCTCTCTTTCTCTCTCTTTCTCTCTCTCTCTCCCTCTCTCTCTCTCTCTCTCACACACACACTCTCTCTCTCTCTCTTTCTCTCTCTCTCTCTCTCACAGCACTGTACAACACTAAAATGATTATAAAGATGCATATGTATCACATGGGGTTGTGCATACGTCACAAAATGACACAGAACTTGGACTGTTTGGCAGCAGGCTGGAACCGATTGGGTTGCTCATTCAAGTTGTAGTCTCTCAACACCATGTCTTGCGCCAAGTCAGGCAGACCAGAGTGTTTCTTCTGTACACGATGCAGCACAATCCGGTACGTGCCTGTAATACTGTTCCTGGAGTCTCTCGCGCTCATCTTCCGGAAGTGATCGTTGGTTATGCCCAGATCGTTCAATATCATCCTTGCCTCCTTCTCCTCCTCAGAGACTTTGTGGAGGTCAGTGTTACTGGGGTTGAAGTTATACGGCTGCAGTGGCCCCGGGAAATCCTCCCCGTCCAGCCAATCACAGCGCTTGATCTCCTCCAGCGTGAACCGATCCTGAGGGACGTGCTTGAGGATGCTGCGAATCAAAAACTGGCAGCTGTCGGAGACGTAGGATGGAATGGTGTAACTCCCATCCAGGATGCACTTTTTCAACTTGGCTACCGTGTCCGCCCGAAAGGGCATGATCCCCGCCACCATGAAGTACAGCATGATGCCCATAGCCCACAGGTCCACGTAGCAGCCGAAGTAGCTCTCGTCTCTGAAGAGCTCAGGAGCCGCGTACGGAGGGGAGCCGCAGAAGGTGTTGAGTGTCTGGTCCAGCGATGCCAGCGTGCTGAAGCCGAAGTCTCCCACCTTGATCCAGCGGGGGTTGGCATAGAAAACGTTTTCTGCCTTCAGGTCTCGGTGAATGATGCTGTTGGCATGCTGAAACAAAGCGATTTGGATTTGTTTGTTTTTGTGTGTGTGTTTTTTATGGAAAACTTTGTGTGATACATGAAGCATGGTATTTTAAGTGATGATGGTGAGGTGTCATAATGTTTCTTTCATTCAGGTCTCAGTGAATGATGCTGTTGGCGTGCTGAAACAAAAGGATTACGAAAAGAAAAGAAAAAGGGAAAAAGAACTAGGGGTGACTGGTTCAAGAGCTGGGGGGGGGGGGGGGGGGGGTAAGTAAGTAACTCTGTGTTTTACGCCCAGTCAACCAGTATGGTTATATCAGGACAAAGGGGGAAGGGGGTGGGGGGTGGGGGGGGGTGAAGTGGAGGGCTGAAGTATCTAAACTCAACTGTGCAAATGCAGCATACTTCAATCATCTCACCAGATTCTACCAATGCCCACCAGTTCCACGGACACCCTAAAACTAAAAGTAAACCCACTCACCATGTGAGAGACGGCGGCCACAACCTGAGCGAAGACCATCTTGGCCTCGCTCTCGGGCAGCTTCCCCTCGCTGGAGATCTTGGTGAAGAGCTCCCCTCCGCCGGCGTACTCCATGATGATGTGCAGTTTGGCCAGGGTCTCCACCACCTCGTAAAGGCGGATGACGTTGGGGTGGTGGAGTCGCTCCATGCTGGAGATCTCCCGCGACAGCAGGCGCTGGGTCTTCTGGTCCAGCTTGGTCTTGTCCAGGATTTTGATGGCCACTTTCTCTGTAAGAATGCAGGGCAGGGGGTTGGAGACGGGGTTAACTGAGAGACAGCTTTTCACTTCATTCCATATAATGAATATCACTGTATTGCAGTAATAATATTAAGGTTATAAGGTTTATTGTGCTTACACCCCTTCAAATGGGGCTATGGCCTTATTGAATAAAATTTCCATATTCGGTATTGTAATAATAATTTAAAAAATCAATAATAGAAACAAATTTAAGCATCTGCCCCTGTGGCTCAAAGTGCTAAACAATGCAAAACACAATAGAACACACATAATGTACACTGAGATAAAGACATCAATTTAACAACTAACAAATAATGTACACATAAACACCGGTTCAAACATAGCTGACTATATATATATATATTTATATGCAACACACACACACACACATGCAAGCATGCGCATGTGCACACACACACACACACACATGCAAGCATGCGCATGTGCACACACACACACACACACACACACACATGCTTGCGTTCTGGCTCTCACTCTCTAGACTCTCTCTCACCTGCAGAAATTAAGGTCCCCTCTGTTAAGAACCAAGACCTGACAAATGTTCTCCCTTTAAAATCCAGGAGCAGATCAGAATATAGCTACATATGCTTCCACACTGCCAGGAATTTCCTCCTTGGCCAAAACTGTACCTTCCTTGGTCCATTCACCTTCATTTTTACCAAAACCCTCTCCCTACTTTTTAACTACATTAGTTTTGG
>JABMCL010002588.1:32500-40000 GCA_018857735.1 Alviniconcha marisindica
AAGTGTTGTTTTGTAGCTCGAAAAGGTGGATTACCCCGAAAATTCGCACGTTGTGCTTAATTGCCATAATAAATAGCGTTCTTTTGAACCTTTTCTCTGCTTTGGCTCTTGTTATCTTGATAACTGTAAGATCAGAATCAACAGACAGGGGAGTTAACAAGCGCTCGAAATACGTAACACAGGTAAAACAACAAAGACCTGAGGATGTAAGTAAACATGGTGCTTAACGTCCACAGAAACCACAAGGCTTATTAGGGACGGGGAGAAGGGGGGAAGGGGGTATGGAGGTGGGGGGAGAGGGAGATTATATACCTATCGCTACACCGTCACCACCAGAATGATTCCTGCATTAAGATGGGCAGCGATGAGAGCCATTTTAATGTTTCATTAATTGTGAGGGACATAGTCACAAGACAGTGTCCACAGACCACAACTTTTGAAGAGAAAGGAGAGCCGAAGCGGTATCGAACCGAGGTCCTTCCGCTTACCAGCCTAACGCCTTACCGCTAGGCCAAACCGGTGGAGTTTATGTACCTTGTCGCCTATTTACACGCATGCCAGGTGAGAGTTACCGTAGGCGACTCGGGTCTTTGTTGTTGTACTTGTGTGACGTCTTTCGAGCGCTAATTAACTCCCTTGTGTGTTGATTCTGCACGGGCGCTCAAGGCCTCGCTGTGTTTCAGAATTGTAAGATCAGTCTAATACCACTTACGTGAAGAGTAAGTAAAGTATGCAACTTGATGTTTCATGCCCAGTCAGCCAGTACAGTTACATCTGGGCGAGTGTGTGAAGAGACCTTAAACAAACTAGAAGAAGAAGTAAGTAAGTAAATTGGTGTTTTACGCCCAGTCAACCAGTCCGGTTATATCAGGGCGAAGAAGAAGAAGAAGAAGAAGAAGAGAGAAGAAGAAGAAAGAAGAAGAAGAGTGAAGAAGAAGAAAGAAAGAAGAAGAAGAAGAAGAAGAGAAGAAGAGAAGAAGAAGAAAGAAGAAGAAGAAGAAGAAGAAGAAGAAGAAGAGAAAAGAAAGAGAAGAAGAAAGAAGAAGAAGAAGAAGAAGAAGAAGAAGAAGAAGAAGAAGAAGAAGAAGAAGAAGAAGAAGAAGAAGAAGAAGAGAGAAGAAGAAGAGAAGAAGAAAGAAGAAGAAGAAGAGAAGAAGAAGAAGAAGAAGAAGAGAAGAAGAAGAAGAGAAGAAGAAGAAGAAGAAGAAGAAGAAGAAGAAGGGAAGAAAGAAGAAGAAAGAAGAGAGAAAGAAGAGAGAAGAAGAAGAAGAAGAAGAAGAAGAAGAAAAAGAAGAAGAAGAAGAAAGAAGAGAAGAAGAAGAGAGAAGAAGAGAAGAAGAGAGAAGAAGAGGAAGAAGAAGAAGAAGAAGAAGAAGAAGAAGAAGAAGAGAAGAAGAAAGAAGAAGAAAGAAGAAAGAAGAAGAAGAAGAGAGAAGAATGAAGAAAGGAGAACTGTCCCTGCGGATCTCTGTGGGACGACGGAGTTGTCGCGAGCGCAGCACGCGAGACCCCCACCGCTCAACACTCCTCCGTGTTCCGGCAGAGTGTAGCGGAAACCTGCGGGTCAAACAAAGCGCCGTACCTTACTTCTCTCCGCCCAAAGGGCCCCCTTTGCACGCACTGCACTATAGTTATCATCCGCCTAAGTACTCCTGGTCGCCTCGTTTTGCTGTGACAACCGGCTCCCGCGCCAACGACAACGCGGCTTGCCGGCACGCACGCACTAGCGCGATCAATCAGAGCTATCAGCAGTGTAATGTGCGTGTGCTTGCTCACGCTGCATGTACGCTACCGGGCCTAGCCCGGGTCTTATCTATCCCCAGTACCATAGCGACACGTTGTCATGCCTCTCGACACCATGGCAATAACTCGACTGTCTGCATATTTGCCTGTCCACCTTTCACAAAATCGATGCCAAATCGGCGGCTCCGTTCTGAGTGCCTGGGTAATGAGATATATGTGACTGTGTACACTTCTTCTTCTTCTTCTTCTTCTTCGTCGTCGTCTTCCGTTCACACTCACGGTTTATAGACAGATCCTTACTACCGTTCGTTGGTGTGTGTGTGTGTGTGTGTGTGTGTGTGTGTGTGTGTGTGTGTGTGTGCGTGGTGTGTGGTGTGGTGTGTGGTGTGTGTGTGTGTGTTGTGTGTGCGTGTGTGCGTGCGTGCGTGCGTGCGTGCGTGGTGGTGTGTGTGCGGTGCGTCAGGGGGGGGGTGCAGTGGTGCGTCGGAAATGGAGGGAGGGGGGGGGGGTAGTTGCTGAAAAATCACACTTATTTCACAGTCATTTAACAGAAGGGGGGGGGGGGGGACTATGGAATGCACGTGGGCCGCAGACTTCTTCGAAGCGGATTTTTTTTTAAAGATGTAAAAAATAAATTAAAAAAATACAACTTCATAAAATTCCAACACCTCGTCGTAAGTTCTTTTTCTCTGTAAATGAGGCCTGCTCAAATGAAATGAAGAATACTAACCACGCAAACGAGAAAACTGTAGCCATATGCCCATTTCAGAAGTTTATGTTTTTGTTGGAAACCAAGCCAGCTTTAACACATTAAACTTGGAGTTGTCATTGTTGTTGTTGGTAGAGTAGAGCACTAACAGTAGTAGTAGCAGTTGCTGCAAGAGTAGTAGTAGTAACAGTTGCAATAGTAGTATTGGTAGTTGTTGTATTAGTAGCAGTAATAGTAGCAGTGACACATCTCTTCTAATTTATTAGCTTTTTTCTCTTTTGTTCTCTTTTTTTTTTTTTTTTTTTTTAATGGTCTGCTTTGCTTGCTTCCACTGAACCATTCTTCTCTTCTTTTTTTCTCCTTCTTTTTTGTTTTTTGTTTTTGTACAAGTTGTTTTCTTTCCCTGCTTTCTTTCTCTCTTTGTTACTGCCCTTTTTCTTTTCTTTAAATGTATTTATTTATTGGGTGGTATTGTGAAAGGAGGTAGGTTTGTCTGAGATAAAGAGACGGCGAATTCCAAATGTGAGGTCCAAAGTCGGAAGAAGAAAAAAAAAAAGAGTGAAAGCTATGCGCCTTGCGTGTGTATTGCTGGATCCTGAGTACGCGGGAACCAGAAGAGGGGCGAAACGTACAGGATGGAGTGTCGACAATATACTAGACGGCAGTTCAGAGAGGTAGGAAGGACAGAACCATCTGTAGCACGAAAGAACATGCATGAAACTTTGTACTTTATGCCTTCTGTAATCCTCTGCGTTCTTATACATATAAATATTCTGTTCTTGATTGTCAACCCACTCTGGCTTTTCCGACGATAATTTCGGGTCTTTTTCTGCTGTCGGCGCATCTTTTTTTCTTCTTTTTTTTTCTTCTCTTTTTTCTTTTTCTCTCTTTCTTTTCTTGACAGCATGCTGCCAGAAAACAAACCGACCAAACCCACAATTCAAATACGACTTCGAAAAGAACATGAAGTCAGGTCAAATCTATCATCCAGTCCACTATTCAAAGATTGTAGAGAATCGAAAAACAAAATGACGTCAACGGGAGCCCGTGCGGGGGGTTGGATAGCTAGCTAGGTACTAGTACAGGCCTAATTGGCCCCATATACATCTGTATACTATATGGCCCATCAGCAGACAATGGGGATCGGCTTTCACTGCCTAACGAACGTGCGAGTCTGCAGACAAAGGCGACAAATCAATCACTATCGTCTCGTTATTATTAGGAGTTGGCCTGGATTAGTTTCCCTGGGTTGCCGCTGCTTGCCGATAATTATGATTGGCCGGAGATAGTTATGCTGACACGCACAGGCGCTTGCGTGTTGTAATCTGTAACAGTTCGTGTGCGTGCGTGCGTTCGTGCGTGCGCGCATGTGTGTGTGTGGTGTGTGTGTGTGTGTGTGTGTGTGTGTGTGTGTGTGTGTATGTGCGTGCGTGCGTGCGTGCGTGTGTGTGTTCGTGCGTGCGTGCGTGCGTGCGTGCGTGCGTGTGTGTGTTTGCATGCGCGCGCGCGTCCTTCAGCATCCTATTTTTCTTGGCCCTAGGTTTCTAATCAAAGCCTCCCCTTTTAAGGCTGATCTGTTACCAGACGAGGTGCAAACAGTCCGGTGTACCCTTGACAACAGAGCAGCAGGCGTCACATTTGATGGAGCGCTAGTCGAACGGCCCCCCTCCATACAATGCTGACCTATGTACAGACAACGCGTGGAATCAACAGCACGGCAGTGCAGACAAAGGCCTATAGCTGTCAGTCCTGAAGGCTATGACTGCAAAGGGTATTGAGCAACGCCATCTCCTCTTCCTGTATCGGAGAGCGGTGCTCAGTGTCACTGGCTACGGATCAGGTCTCGCAACAATGGCACAGACAAATCCGCTGAAGCCGGACAGAGTGCAGAACGAGGCAGTGCGAGTCGTGCCAGGAACAAACCACACTGAAAAGGCACACCCACCGAGACAGCGAGGTTCACGCTCGACCTCCCACCAATGCAAACCAGACAGAATGTGGTGCAGGTCATAGCTATAGAAAGGTGCAGACTGGGACGGGGCAAGTCGTGCATGGGTCAAGCAGAGGACTCAATACTGCAAGTATATATATATATATATATATATATATATATATATATATATATATATATATATATATATATTATATTATATATTATATGCCAGCTAGCTGACAGAGCTTAAGCAAAGGAAGGAGTGGAAAGGTACCCCCACCGATCCCGGCGTCTCTATGAGACACTCCTGCCAGAGCGGAACGCGAAGAAGAAGAAAGAAGAAGGAAAGGAGGAAGAGAAAGAAGGCTGACGAGGTCAAAAACCAGAAAAAGAAAATAATACACATCGAAGCGTCGAGAGAGAGGAGAGAGAGAGAGAGAGAGAGAGAGAGAGAGAGGAGAGAGAGAGAGAGAGAGAGAGAGAGAGGCAATATATTAGGTCTGGAAGATCTTAAAGTAAATTCGGAAAGAAAGGAGAGAGAGAGAGGGGGGGCAATATATTAGGTCTTGAAGATCTTAAAGTAAATTCGGAAAGAAAGGGGAGAGAGAGAGAGTCCCACTCCCTTCACACACACACACACAAAAAACCCAACCCATATTGGGTGCCCTTCCCCCCAAAAAACACCGACTCGATTTTAAAAAAAAATTAATTTTTTTTTAATCCATTACCCTGTCGCGTCCACGAGTGAAACCCCGGCCACCCAGAATATACTGACACTTGCTTGACGGTGAATTGCCTTTAGCTGTGCAGACTATACACCGAGGCAATGTGTTTCATTCCCTCGTTCCCTTTCTCTCTTATTTGTGTATCATAAAGAAAGCTGTTCCAACACGGAACTTGATCACATTTAGACTAGGAGCGTCACCTCTTGAGGCCCACCGTCTGCGATACACAGACGGATCACCAGGACATTATGCACGCCCATTTTGTAACGACAATGACGTAACGTAAATTCACTTCCTCTTTGTATGTGCCAATGTATGAAAGGGTTCAGGGAAACGTACTTGCCTGAAAAGTTCTATCTCCGTCCACCTGTGTTTAAAATAGCAATTCTACTAGCAGAGACGTGGCAGACCTTATCACTTGCAATCTTTATTTTTAAGGAATTCGAGTCGAGATCTTCTGCGGTCCCTTGATCACTTAACATTATGGATTTCTTTTAAGTATGCTTCATACTTGTTTATGCATAACTATTATGTGTTTATGTGCGCGCGCGCGCGCGTGCGTGTGTGGTGTGTGTGGTGTGTGGTGGTGTGTGTGGTGTGTGTGTGTGTGTGTGTGTGTGTGTGTGTGTGTGTGTGTGTGTGTGTGTGTGTGTGTCACTGCGTGTCTGAGTATTGTTTTGGTTATTGTTAACAGATGTATATTGTATCGACAGATATTAATTGTGTGCATCCGTGTATCATATTAATTCCCCGTTTGCTCGCAGTTTGCCATGGGCAGATGGCCTAGTTCAATAAACCATTCGTTCGTTCGTTTCCCCTCTGTCTGTCTGTCTGTCTGTCTGTCTGTCTTCTCTCACTCCACCTCACTCTCCCTCCTCCACTCACACACACACACACACACACACACAACACAACACACACCACACACACACACACACACACACACACACACACACACCAATCACAACACACACACACACACACACACACACACACACACACACACACACACACACACACACACACACACACACACACACACACACACAACCACACACACACCACACACACACACACACACACACACACACACAGTCTCCCTTTTTAAACAGATGACTGATTTGCATCGAAGTTCTGGTACCTGCACGCTCTTGTGGACATTCGGCCGCGCAGCGCCTGATCAAAGCACCGACACAACGGATCCAATCAACCCCTCATCAACAACCCACCCGATCGCGGCCCCAGACCAACAGGATAAAATAAATGGCTGCGCCCTGACCAAGACAGATTAGAAACTTCACAGGCCGACAGGCTAAATATTTTAGCGACGGCGGTATTCGTCGGTTCAGAGCTAAGTCTTTCGGCTTCCCCCATTGATTTTTCACCCCCCACCCCACCCCCACCCCCTTTGCACCCCCCACCCCCCCACCCCCGCCCCACTTTCATGCATGGCGTTGGTCTGTTGTTTACTTGGTATCTAGGCGCTGGACCGAGCCAGCTAGACAGTTTAGCGAATGAGGAGAGCAGGTCGCTCTGGCGAACGATTACGTAGGTTGGTTGGTTGGTTATGGTGCGCGACTGATTGCTTCCTAAAAGTAGCTCGTGGCTGGCGTCTCTGACCAACCCTATACATAGGTCTGCGAGTCGGGGCAGTTCTGACGGGTTTTTTGTGTGTGCACTGTGCACGAACTTGCTCTAAGCTCTCGTTTCGGCCTGGCGCGCGCGCGCGCGCGCGTGTGTGTGTGTGTGTGTGTGTGTGTGTGTGTGTGTGTGTGTGGTGTGTGTGTGTGTGTTGTTATAATTAATATATATATAATTATATATATAGAGAGACAGAGCAGAGAGAGAGCAGAGGCGAGGGAGAGAGGAGAGAGAGGAGGAGGAGAGAGAGAGAGGAGAGAGAGGACACACACACACCACACACACACACACACACACACACACACACACACACACACAGATACAACAGACAGACAGACGACAGAGAGAACTCGAACTCGAAGACTTCAATACTTTAGGATAGTAGCGTTAGGTCCATTTGGACCTATCTAACAGCCAGTCCTTGCTATACTACAAACACAAATAAACACGACAATACCACAAACAAATATTATATGCACGATTAAGCAATTGGCTAATGCAGTTTCATAGTTCCTACAAATGTGCAGAAACATCAGAGAGAGAGAGAGAGAGAGAGAGAGCGTGTGTGTGTGTATATATATATATATATATAGAGAGAGAGAGAGAGAGAGAGAGAGAGAGAGAGAGAGAGAGAGAGAGAGAGAGAAGAGAGAGAGAGAGAGAGAGAGAGAGGAGACACACACACACACACACACACACACACACACACACACACACACACACACACACACACACAACACAGAACAGAC
>JABMCL010002588.1:45000-85332 GCA_018857735.1 Alviniconcha marisindica
CACAAACTGAAAACAGAATTTCGCACGCACACACCACACACACACACACACACACACACACACACACACACACACACACACACACAGAGGGAGACAGGATGGAGGTAGGGGAGGGTGGGGGGTGGAGAGGGGGTGAGAGAGAGAGAAGGGGAGGGGAGACAGAGACAGAGAGACAGAATGTTTTTTAACTGTGAAGAAGTTTGACAATGCGAATATCCTTTCGAAATTACTGTCAAAACACGAACTCTGTTCCATTTCTAATTATTCCATGCAGTTTACAGAACACACTGTTCTCTCTCTCTCTCTCTCTCTCTCTCTCTCTCTCTCTCTCTCTCTCTCTCTCTCTCTCTCTCTGTGTTACTGCTGTCAGGGAGACCTCATTCAAGCAAAGAAAAGCAATTAAATTTGCATCGGCAAATCAACAGTTCAACACAGGTCACCCAACACAAATCCTCATCCTACAAAGATCACTCAACACAAATCCACATCCTACAGAGATCTCCAACACAAATCCTCATCCTACAGAGATGACCCAACACAAATCCACATCCAACAGAGATGACCCAACACAAATCCTCAACCAGCAGAGATCACCCAATACAAATCCTCATCCTACAGAAGTCACCTGACACAAATCTTCATCCTACTGATTATTAGTGTGAACCATTCCGCAAAGGAAATGGGGCGTTAAAATTAATACAATGATGAAAGACAATTTAATGGAAAATGCAACCTCACACTGTACTAATAAGATCTTTAGCAGCGGAACAACGGGACAGCGTGACAGACTTCCTCTGACGCTGCCCACGTTCAATGTGCGACATTAGGAATGAAGACTTCTCTGATCTAATGGCACAGCAGGGGGTAGCGGGTTTTATGTCATATCCACTGGCAGATATCCTACTTTGGTGAAGGCTAACTCCACAACTGTGCTCCACAAACAGCCGTAAAAAATAATAATGAAGTCAAAAAAGAAAGAAAACAAACGCAGGAAAAATGTCGTCACGATTTGTATTCCCCTTTTCATCTTTTGTTTGTTTGTTTCTTTTTTGTTTGTTTGTTTCCCATTCATAAACCAATTATTTTGTGTGCTTAGTTTATTTTATTCATTCACTGTTTTGTCTTTCTATGTTAATTTAATTTTTGCAGGATTTAGTTACAATTTTATTCCGTTCTTCCAAAGGAACTTCTCAAGTTTACAAAGGCAAAGGAGTGCGCGCGCACACTCACACACCCACACACCCACTCACACACGCAACACACACACTTCAGACAAAGACTAGAGACTGATGCACGAGTTGTGTACTGACGGGACCCCAGACCCCAGAGGTGAGGGAAGAGGGAAACTATACCTGACGCTCTACAGTCACCACCAGAATGTTTCTGCATTAAAAATGGGCAGCAGGGTGAGCCACTTTTATACAATTTCATTCATTCATTTCATTCATTGTGGAGGAACACAGGTCATGCATGAACCGAAACTTTTGAAGAGAAGGGAGAGTCAAAGCTGTGAATCGAACTGACATCCGTCTGCTTACCAGCCTAATAATGCCTTACCGCTAGGCCAGACAGGCTCACAGGAATGGTGGCTGGTTGTTGGTTAAATTTGTTTAACACTGAAGAGGTACTGGCGGGGACCGAGATCCCAGGAGGTGGGGGAAGAGGGAGACTATACCTAACGCTACACTGTCACCACAAGAATGACTCCTGCATTAAGATGGACACAAATGAGAGCCTTTTCAATGTTTCATTAAGTTTCATTGTAAGAGACAAAGTCACAAAGACAGTGCCACGCACGAACCACAGCCTTTGAAGAGAACTAGGACAGCCGAAGCGGGGAATCAAACCGACGTCCATCTGCTTACCTGCCTAACACCTTACCACTAGACCACACCGGTTCACAGGAATGACACATTGGATATATAATACTCTTTACACCCTGAAGTTTATGGCCCTCCTGTTCAACTCAATCAGCAGCCACACGTGGGGGTGGGGGTTGGGGTGGTCACCTCAGTAATGAACCACATGGGCAGCTGCTTGGTCTAAATTCCTGCTGGCAGGTGTGGCACTAATAGTGCCAGCTTTTTCCAGTTCTAAGAATATGTGGTCACACAGCCAGTTTGTTTTATATATATATATATATATATATATATATATATATATATATATATATATATATATATATAAATACACACACACTCTCACAATAAAGGTAATATACTATAAAATAAAATAAAGGTATTAAACTCTTATGCAATTAAAACAACCTAACAGTAACAAACAAACCATTATTATGATTATAACAAAAGAAATAATCTTTCCCTTTGTAAGAAAGGCAATAAAACAAAACAATGGTATTAAACCAGTTCATGAGAAACAGGTAAACTGTAATTATTTTCAACTAAACTGATACGTGTAACTTTGTAAGAAAGGCAATTTTTTAAAAACAGCGATACAAACAGTACATGATAAACAGACAGAATCCCACCAGCAAGATGCCTGACCTAGTCTGCAATGCTTGCTCAAAGTCAACTGTATTGATCAGTGATCATGCCAATTAGCTCCAGACTATAACCATGACTGGATATATATATATATATAATCATTTGTGTGACAGGCTTCCAGAGCTACCAGCTAATGATACTTAACCTTTTCACTGCCTCTGGGATATATATATATATATAATCAATGATCATATGACAGCCTACAGTCACAAAGTGCCTTTAATATAATCAATGATCATATGACAGCCTACAGTCACAAAGTGCCTTTAAAATTAAAGTGACTGTAGTACATCCCATCAAGCCCTGCTTGAAATGTGACAAATTCAGGCATAATGTTTCTGGTCTGCCCCAATTTCTCTTTAGCGTAACTTTCAGAAGCATCAACAGTGCCTTACAGGGTGGGGTGAGGTGAGGTGCGGGGGGAGGGGCACTTACTAAGCTTAACAACAACATGCCTCCAGTACATCTATGGTGTTTTGTTCAGTGTTTGGTTATTTTAACTGTTTCAGTCTTTTACAGAAATTCAATTCTAACCCAGCAGTTTGGCTCATCTGTGCCCTAAGTTTTTCTTCAAGATTCCAGCCCAAACTTTAAGACCATTTTCCCTGACCAGGTTACCCACAAAGCACTCAATGACACACTGAATTCAGTGTACACAGTTACACTGTCAGAACATACTTCACAAGTAATAATAACTTTATAGCAGTCATTTCTATTGCGACGGTATCTCATCGACGAAGTGATGAGCACACCACACTTTACAAACCTGTATGGTTAACATAAATGCCTATGGTATTGGCAGCAAATGGGTCATGTTGAAACTGGTGAAGGATCCTGTTCTCAGTCATGATCTTCACTTCCAGTAGGGGACTCTTCTTCTTTGTGCAATGGGGAGAGAGGTGGGTTGACAGCCATCATCCAACAGACATTAAACTGGCCATGTCACTGGGGGGGAAAATGGATACTTTGCCATCAGTTTTACTGACTGTCCCCCAGGTTGGTGAACAATCATCATGAGGGGCATTTTTACTGCATTACCCCCCCCCCCCCCCCCCCCCCCCCCATCCCCCCTGGCTATTCTCTCTCTCTATCTGTTAGATGGGTTTTTGACTGAACCTAAACTGGTCAAATAAAGTTTTAGAGTTCTCTGTCTCTCTCAGACACAGAGAGAGACAGGTTTTTGAGGGATTACCATTGCAATGACGGGTCATTTGAGACCTGTTTTATACACCCATAAAACTCCACCCAGTCCTTCTGACTGCTTGTGAAAGTGCCCCCCCACACACACACACTTTTTTTTCTTCTCTTTTTATTTCTCCCTCTCCCTTACTGTTCTTTATATTATAAGATAAGCATTGACTGCTTCTGTTTTCTTTTCCAATACTTGTCATGTGAACTGATCAGATGTTCTGCTGCTTTATTTGCTGGTTGCATGCTCATAATATGTAATTGAATGATGTATGGCATGTGTTTATCTGGCACTGTGAACAGGCTGTTTTGCGTGAAAATTCTCATGTATAATGTTTCACTCACTCATTCATGCTCATATAATGTATAAATAACGCCTGTAATTTGATATCTACTCATCAGTAGCTTAGCTAGGACTAGTTGTTAGACATGTTTTTGACTGAACCTAAACTACGATCCTTGTAAAATAACATTTTTGAGTTCGAGTTCTCCCCCCCCCCCCATCTGTCCCTCTGCTTTGCTTTGGACACAATGGAAATCTGTTTCATGTAGTCCTGCATGTGTGTGTGTGTGTGTGTGTGTGTGTGTGTGTGTGCATGCATACATGGTATATAAATGTGTGTTTATATATATATATTGTGCATGTGTGCACCCCCTCCGGGCTATTCTCTCTCCCCCCTCCCCCCAACTGTCTGTTTTCTTTGCACCCAATGGAAATCCGTTTCATGTAGTCATGCATGTATGCTCGTGTGCACGCAGTCATACATGTGCATGTGTTTGTGTGTGTGTGTACTCAGATCCATAAAGGTCAAACAAGTCAAACCCAGTCATGTCATGTCTCAGTCTCAATGCATAAGACTACCACACTACTCTGTCTAACATCCTCTAATATGGTCTAGATTGCAGCATGTGTTACCAGATGTTGGAAAGGCTTTTCCTATCATTGGCGGGAGCTGCCACAAGTATAATTTTTGTCACAACAAACACATGTTTTGTTGCGACAAAATTATGTTTGTCGTGACAAAAGTTTTGTCAAGACAAGCATACATTTGTTGCAACAAAAGACATGTTTTGTCATGACAAACACATGTTTGTCGCAACAAAACTTTTGTCGCGACAAAAAATTATGCTTGTGGCAGCTCCCGCCAATGATATTTTCCACGTTGCCCGGTGTTACCTCAGTCACTACATTCACATTGGATGAATTAAGCCTTTGCATAAAAAGCACCACCAGCCTTGAACACCCAGCCTGCTAAGACAGCTCTGTCTAACACCCTGTAATATGGCCTAGATTGCAGTATGTGTTACCAGATGTTGGAAAGGCTTAAAATTCCATGTTCCTCGTGTTACCTCAGTCACTACAACCACATTGGATTAATTAAACCTTTGCATGTATAACACCACCAGCCTTGAACACCCAGCATGCTAAGACAGCTACCCATTTGCAGAACCAGAACCAACACCTAGACTCTGTTACTGGGTTAGTCATACTCATAGTGGGTGAAAAGACTACAATCCACATACCTGCAACAGTTCAGGTGATATGTTGACAAAAATGTGAAAGTTAGGAAGGCAGAAATTGTTTTGTTTATGCTCAGTCAACCATGGCAGTTACATATATATCTATATATATCTGGGTGAATTTTAAAAGTCAACCACTATTAAAATTCAGTATTAAATTGAGCACCTTCCAGTCTTAGCTACTGCACAAATTTAAGCTCTTTAAAAAAATAAAAAATAAAAAAATCATTTTGTTGTTGTGAATCATGGACATCAAAAGACTGGTTTTTGTTTTTGTTTACAAACATTGAAAAATGACCTTATCAGGATGAAATGTTAGAATCACAGATGGGCTACATTTTGCTAAATATTGTTTTATAAAAAAATTACAGCACTTGCCATAAACATTCCCAGTGTTAAGGTTGAAATGGTCCATGATGGATTCACATGTGTTACACATCATATATCATTATATGTACATATCTTTTTATAAGCACACACACACACACACCACACACACACACACACACACACACACACACACAATCATAGTACACCTTGATGCATGCTGGCCTGGTATATATTTTTATAAGTGCACACACACACACACACACACACACACACACACACACACACACACATAGCCAATCATAGTACCCCTTAATGCATGCTGGCCTGCTATATATTTTTATAAGCACACACACACACACTCACACACACACACATAGCCAATCATAGTACCCCTTGATGCATACTGGCCTGCTATATATTTTTATAAGCACACACACACACACACACACACACACACACACACACACACACACACACACACACACACACAATCATAATACCCCTTGATGCATGATGGCCTGGTATATATTTTCATAAACACACACACACACACACACACACACACACACACACACACACACAGCCAATCTGAATAAATACTCCCTTGATGCACGCGCACACACACACACACACACACACACACACACACACACACACACACACACACACACACACACACACACACAGCCAATCTGAATAAATACCCCTTGATGCATGCTGGCCTGGCGGGGGTAATTAAGTTTCAGTTAAACTTTATTCTGGCTGTGGGGCCAAGCACTGTTATGTTACTCCCTGATGACCTCTAGATACAGACTAGTTGCCAATGGGCGCGCTCAGACCGGAAAGACGCTGGCTTCTGCCGCCAATCCAACCCGTTACGCCGGCGGGACGAATCAGTATGGGTTACGGTTGACAAATCAAAACACTTGGCTGGCGGCACAGGCGTCAGCGCTGGCTCTCTACGATGTAGCACGACCGAGATCGAGGGACCAGAGGAATCCTATCATAGTTTTACGGTTTACGCTGCCATGTTGAGACTTGCCCCACTGGTACAATTGCGGTATGGTAATAATATACACACGTTATGGAAATAAAACTTTGTGGACTTCGTTATCGGCGCGGCATTGAAAAGGATGATACTGAACCGAGCTGAAATGTTCGCAACCATACCAAAATACATGTAAACAAGTTTCTAGTCAGTTTACAACGGGGTGCGATGGCTTTGCCTACCTTCGTCTCCATTCACGCACTGCGGCAGTAAGAAGCAGAAAACTGATCCATCAGGAGTTGGAGATGAAATATGGACAGACGCCATCCTCACAAAACGGGCTGCGATTCGGCATGATTCGTGTTACGCACCTGTACGTGGCACACAACACTGACAGACAGTTACTCGCTTTGAACTTTGCGGACTACAGAGAACACCGGCACGCACGCAGTGCGATCTCGCGCAAACAGGAACTGGTCACGATTGACGTCACCTATAGCAACTGGAGTTACGCCATCTAACGGGGAAACCCCTTTGTCTCTGATCCGAAACGACAACCAATACGAGACTTTGTATTGTAAGCAGAACTGACACGGATCTAGTTACCGGTAACTTACGTGATTAATCGACTGATCTATCTTTTACCCGGATGTATCTACCGATTTAATTTTTTTTTTTTTTACCGACATGCTGTCCAGGATGGCAGAACCGTGCTGGGAACCCGATGAGCAGCAGATAAACAGCCTCTCGTCATTGACTCAGTGCCAACTGAACTGGGGGGTGGGGAGGGGGGGGGGGGGGGGGGGGGGGGGGGGGTGAGGGTTGCGGTGGCCTTTACAACACATGAACATGCCTCCACCCTATCATGGTGTTTTGTTCAGTGTTCGGTGTTATTTTAACTCTTTCAGTCTTTCAGTCACAGAAACTGACTTGACTGATTCGATTCTACTACAGCTATAGTAAGACACGGCGATTCGGCTTACTGAGTTGTGCCCGGACTGATCATCCTTAGCGGTCACGCGGGCTGACGATGAGCCGTTCCGGCCCAAACTTTAAGATCATTTTCAGTCTGACCAGGTTACTCACAACTGAAGTACTCAATGACGCAGTGACTGAATTAAGTGTACACAGTTACACTGTCAGAACATGCGGCCGCGGCTTCGTAATAATGATAACCGTGACTCCATAGTGGTCATTTCAATATTCAGCGCCGGCGGTATCTCTGTCACACCGGCGGACGAGGCCGAGCACACCGAGCCGGCTTTACAAGTATGCCTAACAAAAACTGATGTGAAAGCTCAACAGCAACAACAAAAATGTATTCCTCGCACGGCATTAGCCACAGTGACACAACGACACAACTCAGTCATGACGCGCGCGCACACACACACACACACACACACACACACACACACACACACACACACACACACACACACACACACACACATACTGACACACACGCGCGCGCGCGCGCCGCGCACGCACACATACACATACACACACACACACAGGCAAAAACTGACTCACACACACACACACACACACACACACACACACACACACACACACACACACACACACACACACACACACACACACACACACACACACACACATTAGTTCGGGCGCACAAATGAATAACGGCCCTGGATGAAGGGGCGGGCAGGAAGGAATAATAATAATCTGAAATAACTTGTCATTTCACGATGGTATTCGTTTTATCATTTGCACGGTAGAGCCCGGGTGAGTTTTATAACATGACGCAGTTTTGGGAGCATGTGTGTGTGTGTGTGTGTGTGTGTGTGTGTGTGTGTGTGTGTGTGTGTGTGTGTGTGTGTGTGATGTGACGTGATGTATGATCCGCCGCGTATGGTCGCGCACTTGCGAGTGTCAGTGTGTGTGTGTATGTGTGTGTGGTGCGCCGGCGTATGCTCGCATGCCGCTTTGTGCGTATCAGTACATCTCCGGTGTGTGTGTAGGGAGGGGGGTGTAGTGGGGGGGGGGGGTCTATGTCAGCCTAGGCATAATGCGTGTTTGAAACAATGATAAAATATGTCATTTGAGGCAATGTGTTTTGTGTTTTTTTTGGTGTGTGTGTGTGTGTGTGTGTGTGTGTGTGTGTGTGTGTGTGTGTGTGTGTGTTTCACGCAAACATCATGTAATCGCTTGATTTGATAATATTATTCAGTCCAAATTCCATGAAACTACATACTAATTTGATCGGGAGCGAAATACCCAGCAGTTGTACAGTAAATATTGTACTCATTACAGTACCCAGAGTGACCTGGTTTTGATCTGCAAGCAGGCTTAATATGCTTCTTTTTTTGTTGTTGTTGTTCTTTTCATTTTTACACATCACGGCGCGTGAAAATTAAAAGAGACTGATTGCGAATGCACCACCTTCAGAAATCGACCGAAAAGCAACAGAAGTTGCGCACGTGAAGCGCGCTTGTGACACGTACAGTTAGATCTAATCACAAAGTTTTGTCATTGAGGCGACAGGCCTACCTCCTAAATCTAATTACACCGCTGCCTGACTAAAAATAACCGGCAAGCAGTAACGGAAAGTTCTAATTTGTCATGCCTAGATCTATGCGTAAAAAATGTCTGAAAAGTTCATCACATAATACGCTGATCTAAATTAAAAGCAGGCAGGAAATGCTATGGTCTACAATTATTTATGTTTTATGTTGAGGAAAACAAAAAGAAAAGGAAACAAAAAGGGGGGGGGGGGGGGGGGGGGGGGGGGGGCGGAGACACAAAAGAGGAGACATATCCTAATAAATCTAAAACGAAATGATAATAATAGGCTTAATCATAATCATATTATGTCCACAGCTTCTTCGGCAATCGAACAAAAAAGAACACTTTTGAGTTAGTTTAAAAAAAAAAAAAAAAATCAAAAATGGAACAATTGTTGCAATATTTGTTGCAAAGTCCCTGGCGCGACATTTGACGTCACAAGTCTGTGGGACAAGCTGATACAGACACTTTTTGAACATTGTGTCTCAAGCTTCGTCGTCGGAAGTGTCAAACAAGTTGCAACAACTTCAGTTGTTGTTTTTGGTTTCTCTTTTTTTCTTTTCTTTTCTTTTTCTTCTGATCTTTGTCAAATATAGAATTTTTGTCTGTTTTTTATTTAAGTCTTTCTTCTTCTTCTTTCTTTCCTTCTTTCTTTCTTTCTCCTTCTTCTTCTTTCTTTTTTTTTTTTTTTTTCCTTACCACAGAAATATCACCTACTGGAGCAGATTTGACTCATCGCTTGGCCTTGTAGGTAAGAACTTTCTCTCGAAAATTCGCGTAAACTGACTTTAAAGTTCAGTGCATAGTGGCGTCTGGGTTTTTGCTCGTTCGTTTGCTTTTTGGTGTGATTTTATGTCGTTAGTATTCAAAACAGAGGCCATAAATGGAGGGAAATCAAGCTGCATCTGCCCCCGCTTCTGATCAGTTCCACAGTTGAAGCTCAAACTCACTAGAGAATAGCGATGGGGTGAAATTCACCAAGGTGGTGGCTGGGGGTGTTACGTGTTGTTCATCCATCGCAGACGATGGGGACCACAGCTTTAATCTGTGTTTGTTGCATACCTAGAGGCATGACGATAGCCGCGGATCTAAATGGCTAGCGGCCACGCCATTCAAGGATCGGGAGTCTCTCCCAGATGCAGGGAACATGGGTGGAACCGATCGACGGTGAAGGTGCCGACGCATTTATTTATTTTTTATTTTGTTTTTTTTTGTCTGCACTTCGGCGGTTTTTTAAGTGCTTCTCAGTTCTCTGCTGCACTGGCGCCGGCGCTGAGAGTGCCGCCACGAAGGACGGGCAAGAGCATGGGTCTCCCTGACCTCAGGCGGTGTGGTGTGGAGGCTTCGCATGGATACTTTCAGCGTGACCTTGAAAGCGCTTTGTCCTCCAAAAGGAGCGTTTTCGCTCGCTCGAAGAGTTTGCCATAATTTATGTACAGTAGCTCAGTAGCTGTTTCGGCAGGCGTTCATCAGGCATGCGCGTCGTGTGACCTAGCTGCCTTAGTTATTAAACATGGAAAAGGTTTACACTTCTCATTGGAATGCTGGCCTTTCGGTGTAAGGACTTGTGTATCGGGTATTACATGCCCTGCCCCCTAAGCTGATCTTCTGCACTGTGCACGGGAAGACCATGTGGAAGTGGTTGAGCTCACACGGCTCCGAGCATCGCTTTCCGGCACCTTCCTCCGAACTCTGCCAAAACTGGTTACGCCGCTGAAAGGGCACTCTTGATCTCCGCTGCAGCTGTCCACCGACGCTGTCAGCGCCCTCCGAAAGGTTTGGTTACTAAGGTAGGTAGTGTTGCTTAATGTCCTCAGATGTCAGTTGACATATTAGGGACAAGCTGAGACCAATGCCGAAGCATGGTTCAATATAGCTTTACGTCCACGGAAACCAGAAGGCTCGTTAGGACGGACAGCCCTGGACGGCCACCTCGACTCTCACACAGCTCCTGAACTATCAAAAAACTCTGATTGGTTACTAATAAGACTTTGGAAGCTACATAGCATCGGAGTACGCACGTAATCATGAGGGTGGAAAAGAGTTTCGACTCGATTCAAACGATTTTGGTTTTATTTGTGCTGGCGTAAGCAACGTGTGCGGTTATAAAAGAAACGCCTGGTATAATTTGAGTTGTCTGTTACAAACTCCGTCATTTGAGCACCAACGCAAAACTGACCGTTAGCTGACAGATTTCGGAGACCTATGGCGTAACCAGTTATGGAGGTTGGAAGAAGGATGTCGTCAACCAGTGCCTGGAGTTTGCTGGGAAGGTTTACACTCACTGGGATGCTGGCCATTGTAAGGACTTCGTGCCTGTCAGGTATTATTAAGGTTGGAAGAAGGATGTCGTAAGCCAGTGCCTGGAGTTTGTTGGGAAGGTTGACACTCGCTGGGATGCTGGCCATTGTAAGGACTTCGTGTCTATCACGTATTATAAATTATGTCCTGCCCCCGGCTAAGCTGATCTTCCGCAATGGGCACGGGCGGATCGTGCCGAAGTGGTTGAGCTGTGTCCCTGTGCCTGCTGTGCATCGTCCACTTTTTTCACAAGCGCACGGCAGGAGGGTGATGAGCAACAGGGCATGGGTAGACCTTCACCCTGGAGGACCTGTCGTGGTAGGGCCGCTGACTGCTCTGCTGCGCTCCCATGTTCAAGTTCAATGTTGCTTTACGTCCACAGAAACCGTAGGCTTATTAGGGACGGGAGCCCAGGACGACCACCTCGACTTTCACACAGCTCCTGATCTCTGTGCGCTCCCATACGCATGCATGGACCTATATAATAATTATATATATATATATATAGGTCCATGCCCTTTACGTTCCCGTGAGATATCCCAAAGGCATGCTTTGGCCATCCTGCTGTTGATCGCCACATCAGTGGTGACAGCTCTGGAGAGGGTACTTACTAGGCTGCTCAAGTAGTACTTAAGTGTTATTCCCTTCCATAGACAAAGAATAATCAATATTATTCTCTGTATGCGCTCCCTTTAAAAGGGTCGACGCATTTTGTGCGTATCTTACGCAGTTTGGAATACTTCAAAAAAAAAAAATTTTAATCCGCAAAATACACTGGTTTCCTGACAAGTCAATGATAAAAGTTGCAATCTGTCACAACCAGCAAACAGCAACATTGTGTACGTTTTATGATTTCATATTTGCAAGGCTGTTTCGCGTGAATTATCCCACTGATGTATGTGCAGTCTGAGACTTTGAGAGCTGAGTAAATTTATGCAAAGAGGCTGCAGGACTAACTACTACATAACTACGCTAAAATGTTGCATTGTTTTGTTCCCTTCTTCTTCTTCTAAAACGGCAAGACAAAACAAAAATCACAATTCAGCGCGCGCGCGCAGAGAGAGAGAGAGAGAGAGAGGAAGAGAGGAGGTGGGTGAGGGGAATGAATGACTGAATGAATACATTTTTATTTTACGAGGGTAGTGGGGGAGGCTCGAGGTCTTTTTTACCTCCAGCCTTCGCCCATAATGGAAAAGAGGGAAATACAATGATCTACAATATTTACTGAATATCCTACATGCACATTTATACGAACTGTGTTAAAATGGACACAAGAAAACCGAGAAAACAAAATTCCATAATGAGAATAAAGAAAAGTAGCAACAGCGTTTGGGGAACACACACACACACACACACACACGCACACACGCACGCACGCACGCACGCACGCACACACACACACACACACACACACACACACACACACACGCACACGCAGTGAGAGAGAGAGAGAGAGATAAACAACAACAAAACGTTCTTCTTAATTGTATCTCTGTATCTCTGTTTAATCTGTTAACAGCCTGTACCTGATTTAAACAGCAGCAAGAAACACCACCACCACCACCACCACCAACAACAACAACAACAAAAACATGGCAGAAGCTATCAAGTCACGAACGCCCAAGTGCGCCCGCTGTCGGAACCACGGCTACACGGTGAACGTGAAGGGGCACAAGGGCTTCTGTCCGCACAAGAGCTGCACGTGCGACTTGTGCGGGCTGGTGAAGGAGCGGCAGGAGGTGTCCAAGCGCCAGATCAAGCTGCGGAGGCAGCAGCACCAGGAGGAGATGATGGGCATGTACGTGCCCGTGCCCCCCAGCATCTTCTCGCAGGGATCCGTCTGTGAGTGGCAATATTTATTTATTTTGTCTTTATATGAGCACTCGTTGAGCGCCTCATCTCGAAATGAGCCCCAGGCGCTTCACCGTGGCAACTATAATGCTATCGTCTCTGCGTCTGCGCTCTAGTCGTACGCGACTCTGACAGTCGAGAATGACTGCGCCTTTACACAGCGCCCGTTCTAAATATCCACAGAAGTGGTTATACAGAGCTGTTTGGTTGCTACATGGCTGGTGCCGCATGAAACTGCTGCCGTCTCGGCGCAGGTTCTGTTTACACTACCATACAACGATGCACCAGTTCACACATGCATCCTATGTATGTGGCTTTGAACAAAGTAACACAGAGTTTCTTTATTCGAAGTCACATACTGACGTAGGCTGCATGTGTGATTAGCTGTCACCTGCTACCTGCACTTTTGGCAAGATGACCTGGATCTTTGACGTGCTACTGCGGTAACACGGGGGCTGAACGGATACCGAAATGAGGGTCAGCGCAGAAAGTTGACCCTGGAGAAGAAAATTCTCCCGCCGCTCCCGCGCTGGGACTCGAACCCGGGGCCTTTCGATCACGAGCCCGACACTCTAACCACTGAGCTATCCCCGCTCCCCGTAGTGAGGGTCAGCACAGAAAGGCTCCTGTGGTGCGTGGGGCGCAGTGGTGGAGGCACTTTGGCAGAGCAAAAATTAATGGTCTAGTTAGCCTACAGGCTGTGTCTGACAGCAACCGCCTTGTTTACACCACTGTCTCCATTGCCGGGTCTGTTCGGATATTCACGAAGCTAGCGAAAAACATTTGCTAGATATCACCAACAGTTGATACTGAGATTTCAGTGTCCTAGGCTATAATTATTGCAGCCCATAGGGATGTCACGATTGCGCTGTCGAAGACGAGAGGTAAACTACATAATCGTCATTCGATACGGGTGGTAGTCAGACCATATGTTACCCTACTGGCCGAATCCTCTTAGACGATCGTCTTCACATCATAAAATTCCTGCCTTTTCCGCCTCACCTATAAATAGCATAAGCTATAGCCAGCTCGCTGAAGCTGTTTTCAACAATGTGTGTTGTCCTACCTAAGTGCAGCTGTCGCAACACAGTTACTCATCGATGAATGTGCAGCCTTATTTTTTCTCTCTCTGTATTTTGCCTACAGGCATGGACCTACATATACTGGCAGTATAGAGAATGTATAACGACAGTCCAAGCATGTCCTGGTTTTAAAACTTTTATTCCAAATTTTCGAACCGAGGTCCCACTGCTTACCAGCCGAACGCCTTACCGCTAGACCAAACCGGCTCACACCTACGACCTATATATACCGGCAATGTATATAGGTCCATGTGCCCAGGCACAGAAGTCAGTGCATGGTTTGCGCGTGCAGGTGGCATCAACCTGGACTATTTGCGGGTAGTGTTCCCAAGGAAACGGGTGGATCGCCTCTACGCCGTTCTGCTCGAATACAACAACGATGTCAACGCTGCGGCAGCTAAGCTACAGCAAGGTAATCACACTGTGGTGTGTGTGTGTGTGTGTGTGTGTGTGTGTGTGTGTGGTGTCAGTGTGTGTAGACTGTGTGTCACGTATCAGTCAGTGTGTGTGTGTGTGTGTGTGTGTGTGTGTGTGTGTGTGTGTGTGTGTGTGTGTGTAGACTGTGTCACGTATCGCGTGTGTGGGGTGTGTGTGCGTGGTGGTGTGTGTGCAGGTGTGGTAGTGTGCGGCGCGCTGTGCGGATGCGTGGGGCGTGTGAGTGTTGTGTGTTTTGTTTTTGGTTAGGTGTGTGTAATGCGCCATCGTTTAACCTCCAATCTCGTTAGATGTGATCTTGTTTTATATATATGTAAAGAGAGAGAGAGAGAGAGAGATCCGTTCTTATTTGGCTTTCTTTTAACTTTATTCGGTTAATATGATTTTGTAAAAGTGTGTGTGTGTGTGTGTGTGTGTGTGTGTGTGTGTGTGTGTGTGTGTGGTGTGTGTGTGTGTGTGTGTGTGTGTCTCACTCTGTGCAAAATGGATCCAATGCGCAACCGCAGGGTTTGTACCTGATTTGTTTATTTGCTCCATTAACGAGACGTGTTTGCACATTTGCTCCGATGGACATGAAACGCTATACATATATACCAATCTTAACAACTGCTGCTGCCCCATTTCATGGCTGGTTCAGTAATCTATAATCTAGCTGCGTGTCTGTTGTCCGACTCTGTGTGTGTGTGTGTGTGTGTGTGTGTGTGTGTGTGTGTGTGTGTGTGTGTGTGTGTGTGTGTGTGTGTGTGTATGCTTTCAGAGGAGAATATGGGTGGGCCTGGAGACTCCCAGAACTACTTGACAAAGAACACTGTCCAGCAAGGTAAACTCCCGATTAGTGTGTCTGGCCGAATATACACACATTATAACTGCTATCGAGGCGCTGTTTTTGAATGGGTGTTTTGAACATATGTGTGTGTGTGTGTGTGTGTGTGTGTGTGTGTGTGTGTGTGTGTGTGTGTGTGTGTGTGTGTGCGTGCGTGCGTACTGTGTGCCGCCCCCACCCCTCCTCCCTCCCCTTCTGGTCTTTTAGTATCTCTCTCTCTGTCCGTCTGTGAGTCTGTGAGTCTGTCTACCTGCCGGTCATTCTCTTTCTGTTTATCTGTCTGATGTCATTCTGTCTCTATCTCTCTGATCGTGTAACGAGAGAGACAGACAGACAGACAGACAGACAGACAGAACAGACAGACAGACAGCTATGGGTTGGATGGTGGTGTGCGGATGTCAGTCACTACAGGAAGAAAAAAAATATATATATATATATAAAATGTGTGCGTGTGCGTGGGTGCTGTGACTCGTGCAGTTAATTGCCTAAAGTCCCCCCCCCCCCTAAAAAAACAACAAAAAACCCAACTTTTTTTCTTCTTGTTGACTGACGCAGTGAGGAAGATCAACAAGGCCACCCAGTGGACCCCAGACACCCCATCGCCCAAATCGACAACAACAACGATGACGACGACGGCCGCCGCCTCCGGCGGTGACGCCGGACACCCCGCTGTACGAGACAACGCCCACCACCACGAGCCCCAGAGCAAAGCGCGTGGAAAGGAAGAGGACGACCTTCACCACCACCACCACCACCACCAGCACCACCAGCAGCAGCAGCAACCAGGCTCCGTGTCGCACTGCATGTTCCCGTACTGCTGGCCGTCTCAGAGCGTTCCGGCCCAGTACGCCCCCAGCCAGTCCAGCCTCAGCCAGCCTCCGGATCTCTTCAGGGCCTTGTCCTCCAGGCCGCAGGGCGGCTTGTTCGGCTCGGAACCGCCGCCCGGCTTCCTCATGGGCTGCTCCGTGCCTTCCGACGCCCTCGCTTCCATGCTAAGCTGCGGCCCCGCTCCGGGTCCAGGTCCAGGTCCAATTCCAGGTCCAGGTTCAGGTCCCGGTCCAGATCCAGGTGCCAAGAGAGTCGCAGCCACGGCCGCCGGTGTGGCTGGTCTGAACGAAGATAGCCGACTGTCGGGCTCGTCCTCTCCCGTGCCGACCTCAGCGGCAGCGCAGCATCAGCAGCAGGTTCCAGCCTCGTGGAGCATCTCGGACGTCGACGTGTCCGAGTTGGATCTCGGTAACCCCGGCGGCAACGTTTCGCCGTCGCAGTACATGAGCCTGGCATCCAAGCTGAGCCAGGGTGGTGGTGGTGGTGGTGGTGGTGGTGGTGGTGTTGGTGGTGGTGGTGGTGGTGGTGGTGGTGGCGCGGCCGGACAGGCGTGCGGCACCGGTCCCTCCTCGTCGTCGTCATCGTCGTCGTCCTCCTGGCCCGACGTCGCGTGCCCGGTGGCCCCCATGCAACGGATGATCGTGCCCTTCGGCCTGCCCCCTCCCTCTCTCCTCACCCTGCCCCCCGGGTGGGGCCCCCCGCGCCCCCTCCCCTACCTCCCCGCGCCCCACAACACCCAGGGCTTCTACCACCCGGCCCCGGCCGCGGCGACGTGCGAAAGGGCGCCACCGCCCGCCGCCTTCTTCTCTCACGCGTCTCCCACCAACTTGCCGGATTCGTCCACCCTGTCTACCGGAAGCGCGGAGGTGGCTTCCAGCCTGCAGCCGGAAGAGCCGGCTGGTCACGGCCTGGGTTCCGGGCCGTCCCCTATTGCCGTTGAGCACCTGGATGCCACCATCGTCGAGGTGGAGGTGGCCGACAAGTCGGACGCAGCCAAGTGCGAGGAGGACAAAGTCACCATCAGCGGGGATGCCGTCAAGATCATCGTGGACGACGACAGCGGCGTTCTTGGTGGCGTCTGCGAGGATGCTGGCGACGAATTCATCGACCCGTCCGGGTTTTGAAATTGGACTCCATGGTCTACTCAGCCGGCATTAAACGTGGGCTTGATCTTCGAATCGGCTGATTGAAAGGACGAGAGAGGGCCATCGTCCGTCAGACGAACATTGAAACGGTTTCAAAGGTAACGTTGAGGAAACTTCGGAGAGACGGGGTGGAGCGCATAATTATGGGCTTTTCCCATCTTCATAGTAGGTACAGCTCCGCGGCATGACCACGGCTGAGAGCAAACGGGTGTGCACGCTTCACAAGACGATTTTTGGGTCATCATTCAGAGTTCTGATCAGCTGTTGGAAGGCGGGTTTAATCTTTGTAGTGCTAGTGTCTGCATCTTGAACGCTCAGGGCGTTGATGAGCGCATAATAAAAGTACATTATTATTATTATCTCTGCCTCGATGTCACTTAAGTGGCCATTGGAAACTCACTGTAGGCGTTCTGGTGCAAATATTTTAAGTGTAAATTTTACAAACGTACGACTGTTCAGACATAGACTGTGCCAGTGAATATGTATGCTTTTATGTTAGAAGTGTTCCAACCGTGTGAGTGTGTGTGTGTGCGCGCGCGTGTGTGTGTGTACGTGGTGTGTGTGTACTGAGAGAGAGAATGGTCACTTGATCAAAATTGGAATGTACATTGCTGTTAAGAACTTAAGCATTTAGATGGGACTATTTTGTGTCCAAGTTGTACAATGGTTATGGTACAAATGACAGTTACTTAGCTGGATGAAAACTGGCCTCTGTTAGTGTTACGTTAGTGTCATTGGGTGTGTTCAGATGGCAAGTTTGTGTGCTTTGTGTTACTTTTGTTAGTTCGCGAAATATTATTGAGAGCATTACTGATTTAACATTCAGAAAGATTTAACTTTCTGCTCCACGTTTCAAAATCAGCTGTAAGTTTTTACACAGGTAAAAATTCATCTGTCGAGTTTCTGTTTCAGTTATTGAATTTGTTCCTTTGTTTCAGTTATTGAATTTGTTCTGTTCATTGAGATTGTAGATTGTGTTTTGTTAAGAAATAAGAAAAACTAAAATTATTCTGTACTTAAGTTAGAATAATGTACTCACTTTCACTTTCAGTGTGTTTTTGTTTGTTTTTTAGAGTAAAAGCACAGATAATATTTAACCAGAAAATTAGTGTAATGCTGCAATTTGTGTGTGGTGTCACTTTATGTGCTTTGCCTTCTTTCTCTTTTGTTTTACTTCCCCATAATTGGGTGGATTTTCTTTGGGGGGGGGGGGGGGGGGGGGGGGGGGCTGTTGGAATCATTGTTTTTTGCAAAGCAAAACTACAACATTTTCAACACAGCAAACTAAAACAAAAATTTCATGTGAAACTTTTTATTTCAGTTTGATCTTCAAGGATCCATAACGGTCAGAAACATGAACAAATCTAACCACTTGAAACTAAAACATGGATGAATGAAGATGGTACATGGAAACCTTGCATTCAACTCGAAAAGTCAAATAAGATTCAGGCCTGTGTACCTGCACATGAACTGTCAACTATTTCCTGGAATACACAAATTGATCGCCATCCTGTCAAACATTTACTGAAATGTTCATTGCACAACACTCATTCAAGACTTTTATGTTCATGCACATTTACACGGATTGATCTGAATGTACACTGCTTCTCTTACAGTCTTAGTACATGTATATAAAAAAAATTGATTCAAACATAATTGAAAAGAAAAGAAAAAAACTTAAAATCAGAGAAGAAGGGGGAAGGTGGTACTGATAAAAAAAAACACACAAGAAAATCACTCCATCAAAAGAGAAGCAAGCAAGACTAGAAGAGAACATTTCAAATCCAACTCACATTCAAAACTAAAACTAAATCTTCCATTCTTTTCAAACACTCTGAGTCTGATCTTAAAAATGGGCATGGGTCCAGATATTAATAATATAATGGCATGAACAAGTAAAGCTCATAAGGTGTTTGTCAGGGTCAGCTGCAAACCAGAAATGTGTGCACCAAAATCGTGAACTATCTGACAATCACCTTGTCAGCACAAGAAACAACCAAAAAGAGTTTGAACTTACCTGTATCAAGAGTCAACAAGGAAATTAGCTGACCCTCCTAATATCTTTGTGACATTAAGTTCAAGGTAATCAAAACTGGTACGTACCAGTAAAGCTTGATGGAACTTTTCACTGTGTAAATTTTGAATATAAAGAGCTCACTTGATAGTGACTCAGAAAAATCATACAGTATGATATTTCTGTTATGGACAGACAGCCAGACAGAAATTGCTCTTTACACTGACTGACAATTTTTTATGAGGCAAAAATCAGCAGCACATAAAAAGAGGCAGCACATAAATGACAAACGCCAGCAAAGACAAACACAACAGATAAGTACAAGAGACAACCTACATTCAACACACAAACTTTTCCAACAAAAGCAGATGTACAAATACAGTTGTTTTTACACCGATTCCTGCTGAGCCCCACAAATAAACCAACTTTACAAAGTTCTGTGCCGATTGCTTGGCCAATCCAGTTCTTGCATCACAACAGATCAGTCAAAATTCAAAGCACCAGTATTTCCTGCATCTGCAGTCATACATTTTCTGTAAATTTACAAGCAGAAAGCTCTGGGCCCACCATGTAAGAAGAGCAAATAAAGTTGGATAGTCCCTAATCCTGATTAACAAAAGAGTCTGTAAGTCTGGCTCTCCTTCCACATGCCCGTCATCAAAAGGCTCCAAAATAGCTGTTTATTTTTGATCAGGAAAGTCTCTTGTCTTGCCAACAATACAATGCAAGTGATGCCAAAAACCAGTTGGACACTGCACGACAACAGTGCACTGAGTTATATACTAAACATAGATCTGGGCAACAACCTTGTAAGTTTCAAAGTTCATCCTGACTGTAGCAGATGTCAGTGACCCAACAATTCCTTCCCATTCAGGACTTTCCTGTCTCCTCTTTGCCATCTGTGGTGATGTCTTGATCTAATAATCCAAATTCTCTTAAATAAATTTTGGTCTTCAATGATATATGGGATGGCATTGGTCCACACAAGTGTTTTCTTTCTCCTCAATAGTAGCCTGTTGGTAACAGCAGCATCAGAGCTACCATTTTTATACAGCAGCATTTAGGCTGCTTTCATAAACATAGAAAAACAAGTCTATATGTTTAAATGCATTTAGGCTGGCTGGCTGGCCTATCTGTGCTCAACACATGCTCAGTTTTATCAATGTTGTCACCATTTTGAAGATAAATGTGATTAAGGGGGTTATTTGCTCCTCATACATATGGGCCAAGATAAAGTATAAACAACACTCACTTATCACATCTAAACCTACTAAGCAAGATTTTGGTAGTTGCTCTTGTCTTTGCCCTGATATACTCATATAGCCATTCTGGTTGACTGGGTGTCAAAAATCAATTATCTATGTTGTCCATGTCAGTCAAAAAAGTTTTGTTTCTTCTTTCTTGTTTTATAAAGCCCTAAAATTGCAAAGATTCTTCTGGATATGATCTGACAAGAAACAGTTGCCATTTTTGGGGGGCGGGGGGAGGGGTTTTGTTTTTTCGCCTCAACTTTTAAAAATGCACAACTGCCCCTCAAAGAAACAACAACCACCTTCCCCACCCTCACCTTTAAACCTTAAACATGCTTTTTTGCACGAATTTCCAGCATTCACAATAACTGATGTTGGAGATGGTTTTCTTTAAGACCAACATTTCTCATGGAACAAATTTCCAGCTGGAAAAATGAAGTCTGTAAAAAGTCACACTTGTCAGAACAATGTGCAAATCTGTCCTGCCTTATACATTATGACACCAGCATCACACAACCAAATAAACACAAAATGGAAAAAATGGTGTTAACACTTTGACTTCATAGCCATAAAACAATGATACAGTGGGATATTTTTTTAAGTTTAAACGGTGGGCTCTGGCTGCACATAGTGCTAAAGGTATGAATGGAGACTTGAATCACCAGGAAACATCAGCAAAACGCTCCACTGCTATTTTTGTTAAAAATATAAAATTGATGTAAAAGAAGAGATGATTTTAAACAGAAGCTATATGAATGGGTACTGAACTCAAACATCCACAATGACAACCCGTCAGGATTACTCTGGCGGCAAGATGCTACGGCAGGAGTACCCCCAGATTAACTTGACGAATGTTTCAACCTTCAAACAACTGCTGTCACTGGACTGTGGAGAAGTGACTGGCCAGATTATACATGTCAGCACTGCCATTTGTATACATCTCACAACATTTTAAGCAATGCGCAGTTACATTTCCAGGCCAGAGTGCCCCAAAATCTGTACACACCAAGTTTTAAGCCCAGCACCATTACTTCCCACTGTGATGACAAAGAACCTGGAACCTTGGTCAATATGCATTCAAGGTCACAACCAAAGCACAATTACTTCCTTCCCTGTCCTGACAGAAAATCTGGTACCCAAATCAGTATATATATTCAACAAGGTTCCAACCAAAGCACAATTACTATGTCAGTTGTGACAAAAAAACTGGTACCAAATTAGTATACATTCAACAAGGTTTCCACCACAGCACAATTACTTTCCCAGTTGTGACAAAGAAGCCGTAGCCCACCCAAATCGGCACACATCCAACAAGCTTCAATAAAAGCACTACGTTTCCTATTATGGCAAACAACCTGGCCCCAAAATCAGTATACCTCTAGCAAGGTTTCAACAAAAGCACAATACTTCCCCTGCTGTAACAAAGGAACTAGCCAGTGTGTGCCAAACTTGGAAGACAGCCAACAAGGTTTTTAACGAAAGCACAATTACTTCCTATGCTACAACAAAGACTGAAGCATTCCAAATCGGTATACATTCAACATTTTAAAGGAAGTACAATTACTTCCGCTGCGGTTACAAAGAACATAGACAGCATCCACCAAATTAAACAGCCAAGGTTTCACCCAAAGCACAATTACTGTCCATTCTGTAACAAAGAACCTTCCTCCCCAGAGTGCACCCAGTTCAGGATACAGCCACTAAGGTTTTAACCCAAGCATAATTACCCCCCGTGCCGCAACAAAGACCCCAGCACCAAAATCAGCATACATTCAACAAGGTTTCAAGGCAAGCACAATTAAATCTAAATCATAATTAATCCCCCACTGTCACAAAGAACCATGCCAGGGTGCACCCAATTCATAATACAGCCAACACGGTTTTGACCAAAGCACATTTACATTCACTCTGGTGACAAGGCAGCTGGCCAGACAATGCATAAAAAAAAAAAACAGTTTATGTCTGTTTGTTCATTCATTAGACTTGTTTAACTCTGAGCTGTGTGTGTAGAGTTCCTGGTGGGGACTGAGATCCCAGGAAGCGGGGGAATTACACGTGACAGTGCACTGTCACCACCAGAATGATTTCTGCACTAAGACAGGCAGTGATGAGTGCCACCAGGCAGTCACAAGACTCTGTCCATAAACCACAGCTATTGAAGAGAAAGGAGAGCAAAAGCAGGGAAAAGAACCAACGTCATCTGCTTACCAGCCTAATGCCTTACTGCTAGGCCAAACTGGCTTACTCGTATGCTGTCTACCCAAAATGTATTTGCCCTGAAACCTTGTTGGAAAAATCCATCATTGGAAGAGCTACAGCCAGGTAAGTCAATATCTTGAAATAGTTAGTAGTCACTGACTGCTTTAACATGCTTATGTCTATCAGCCTGCCAACAACCATGACCCCCCAATTCACATTATTAGTCTTGAGAGCATGCTGCTGTAAAAAAAGAAGAAGTAACACTTCTGAAGCATTACCTGTATGTGTGCTTAAACAGTGCGCCTCTTGTGGGAGGTTTTGTGGCGCATGATGGAAAGTTATCTTTTCAATGAAATTCACAGGTCCACAATCACTATACCACCATGTAAACTGTGCGAACAAAACTAAAAATTTACCACCAATTTGTTTTGCACTGAAATCCACACAAGTCCAGTTTTAACACTCACAATCTGAGGCAGTGGGCCACACAAAAAACTTATAAATAAATGAGATTCACATACAGCTGCATACATAGCTCTAAAAAAAATAAAAAAAAATAAAACTACACGGTAGGACTAGGAGTTTTTAAAAAAATGCTAAAGATTAACCATTCTTTTTCTTTTCTTACACAAAAGCTTAATACTTATACTGTACAGACTGAGCAGACTTGACAAAAGCAATGAGACACAGGGCAGTGATCAGTTAAAAGGTTAAAATCATTATTTACAAACAAATTAGAGGAGGTTGGGAACCCAGGAAGTGAAGCATGAAACAACATTAACTAAAAACCATGTTCAGAGCTAACTTTCCATGTCAAACATAATCACTAGTCTGTACCAGAAAGGAGACAATACAAACTGTTCTGGAAGGTGGTTTTGAAGACACGATAAACAAAATCCTGTGACCTCTCAAGGCAAAATGTAATACAGTAAAAAAAAAAAAAAAAAAAAAAAAAAGACGAATAAATCGTAATCATGTTAACATAAGTACATGCATCCAATAAACATATATGGCGGTGGTTGCTAACCCTTGTAGTAAGGAACCTCAATCATACACAGTCTCAGAACCTCTAGATGATGGCTTTTAGCACTCAGACTTTCTAAGTACTTCAATCGCACAGTTTCAGAACTTTCAACAAAATGAACATGTTATTGCTGAACACAAAAAGAGTTTAAGGCAGACATATATCTCCTTCCCATCAGCTTTGATTATTAGTCACGAAGAATTTGTTGTTGTTGCATGAAATCATCATTTGAATGGTTTTCAGGCCTTTCAGCTTCCTGCCTGCACATTATGGCGATCCAGTGGACAAAGACAGCAAGTGAAGTGCATTTCCCATCAGTCAACAAATCAAGGAACTGAACTGCTCAACAGTACATAACAATAAGTACACCCACCAAAGAAATGTACATCACACTTGCAACATACCTGCCACAATTTCATATTGAACAAAACAGCTGCAGCCTGCCCGTGTAAAAATGATTGGGGTTTTGGTGTGTGTTTTTGGCCTCCAACAAACAAGTACAGTGCTATTACTAGTATTAGAAATAGAATAGTACATTACCCTAGCTGCATGACAAACCTATTTGGCTTTCACTTTTGTTCCCTCCGATGTCTCCCTGGAGTTAAGAATATCAAGTGTCCTCTAAGCTGACCCTAAAGTTCCAGAATCAAACTTGATTTTACACTGATTATTGTCAGATCACAGGAAAAAAGCAGGCTTCACTGATTATTATAAAGTCATACAGTCCTAGGCTTATCTCATATATGCTTAAAGCAATCTTATTCTTTTAATTCTAATGCAGCTGATTTCTCCGTTGTATGTTTATAAGATCAAAAACAACAGCTTTAATTTCCCGCTGGGTTGAATAGAGTATATTGTTGTTGTTGTTATTGCTATGTTAACTAGATCTGTCTCTGCAGAGTAGATCATTCAGTTCAATCCACTGGTGTGCAAGAAACATTCAGCATTATGGCATACTGACAATAAAATAAAACCCTTCTTTTAATTGTATGATTACAACTGCTTCAAGCTCATCTGTCCAGTCATCACAATGGTCACAGAAAGCTGATTTGTCTCATCCTCAGTTTGTAGAGATTTGTGGCAAAGACTTAACCGCAATGCATGGATTGTCTCATCCTCAGTTTGTAGAGATTTGTGGCAAAGACTTAACCGCAATGCATGGATTGTCTCATCCTCAGTTTGTAGAGATTTGTGGCAAAGACTTAACCGCAATGCATAGATATCAAACTTCAATATCAATGAATTTTTGGGGTGGTTTGCCACTATCACTGTTTGCACATCTCTTGCGGGGATGTAGTTTGATTGGTAAGGTTGTTACAATATGATATGTACAGATATGTCTGCAAATGATTTCACACGTCATTCAGCACAGTAATGTCTAGATCTCTCTGGAATTTCACATCTTTCGAAAACCTTCACTTTCATTTCCCATTACCAACAGTAAACATCTGTTCAAATTGGTCCAGCAGTAGCAACGTGTGCATTTTCACCTTTGTGTTCATGTTCAAATCCCTACAGCATTACAACAAATAAACAAATGATAAGAGGGTGATATGGAAATATATTTGACAGACTTCGATGCCATTGAACTGTTCGTTGCCAAGACTTTGGCATGTGCCTGCTTGCAATCTCAGTTGACTAACTTCAAGATACTGTTGCATGAGTCACTATAGGATTATACACACACACAAAAAGCAGAGGGGGTGGGGAAGAAAAATGATGACAACTGATGAAAATGTAACAGCTTCTTTTCAAGTTAAATGGTTGCAAAATACCTATTAAGCTCTTTCAGTAAACTTTTGGGAAGTACTAACAGACAGGCTCATACAAGAGTCTAAATGAAAAGAAAAGAAAAAAAAGTCAAGACACTGCCCCCACCAAAAACTTGACTCTGATGTAATAAAATCTGTGGTTTTAAAGGTCTGACACTGACAATCTTCTATCAGGCCTGTGTGCCTTGATCTGTCACTGAGCAACTGTTTTGAGACTTAAACAAATGGGGGAAAAAAGAAAAAAGCTTGAAGCTAAACTACCTATTTACATAAATGGCAATAAAATGTGACAATCTCACCATAGATTAACTCAGGCCAATGCAAAGCAAACACTGCCTTTAAAAGATGTCAAATCAAGATTTCTAAGCCACAAAGTCACTGACTTGTCCACTGATCTGTGAGTTATGCTAGCTGATGACTTGACTTTAACAGCAGTCCACAGCCTTAAGTGTTCTGAGTTTCACTTTTTTTTCCTAAGACAGTAACTCGTCAGAAACAGAACCACAAGATTCAGTGATTAGTGTCAGGACCCATTTGCCCAGTAAAATGACAACAGCATTACAACTTTGCTGCTGAGCATTGCTCTGGGTTCACAGCATCTGTTCTAACTTTTGACTTGGTGGTAACAAAACCACACACAATTCTGACACACGGGATATTGTCAGTCTGTATTTCCAGTATTATCAATGACGACATTCACTCTAGGACAGTGGCAACCCATGTATATAAAGTCACTAGTTTTTTTGTTTGTTCGGTCATTCTGTTGACATATGTGGGTGACTCTTACAAGCCGAAAACTTAAAAGTTAACATCCACAGCATAATGGCAGCACTGAGATCAGCAGTCCAATAATTCTCCTGTTGACACCCGGAGATGACTGTCTTTGGTCTGTGTTGATGAGTAAACAGCCAACATTCACAGCATGATGGCAGTAAAGAGATGTGGTGCCACAAGAAGATGCATGGACTTGCCTGCAATCAAACAACAGTTCACAATTTATTAACTCTGAATGAGAATTCTCACACTAGCTCATGACTGTTTAAGTCACTACCAAATGGAATAATGACAATCAAGGATGCCACAGCTGGAATCTTTTCTAACAAGACTAATAATAACTATAACTGAATAAATCTACAATGAACATCACTGAAATGTTTGAGAGTCGTGTAAACAGGTGTTAAGGAACAGAAAAAGACTGCAGCATTCACCGCAGGAAGCAAAACAATGGCATTCTCAAACTGTATGTGCTGAGACATCTGGCTCATTAAGCTTAACCATGAAACCCCTTTCAGCCAGGCTAAAACTAAGGAGAACAATCTCATTCCCTGTGAATGCACAAGTTACCTTTGATTACTGCTTCATTGGAGAGAACATGAACATTTCGGAAGAATGACTGCGGCACTGCCACTGTGCGTCTCAAAAGGCAGCACTCTCGGCTGCCTGGTTTCCACTCTCTCCTGCAATGTACCAAACGGAAAATTCTAAATATCAAGCACCACATTCCTTTGCATCTTGAGTCAACATCACTGTCCACTTAGATAGTGCAGTTTAACCCTTTTGTAGACAGCCACATGCTCATTGTGCTTAGCAAAGACAGTAACTGTGTCCTGAACTTTCAAAACTATCCTCTCTGTGGATGCCACTCTTTCCTACAACAGGAAAGACAGGAAGTTACAGAACACCAGACTGCACTGTACAATGTCCTTCAATGCCTTACTCCCCTTTCTAGTGGAATGATTTTATCATGACCAGTTCTGACAAAAGGGTGACAAAGCATCAATTAGGTATTTCCAACCTCTCAATACCAACAGAAAGGTTAGCCTGAGCACTGCAGTGCCCAAACATGCCCACGGCCACCTTGCAAGGGGAGATAATCTGCAGCTGACAAGCTTCATGAAAGCCTCAAAATTAATGTGCTCAGCGCCACCAAAGTGAAGGAATGGCCATCACACCAAAGTGAAGTAATGACACCTGTGAATACGCTGGCTATTTTGAGAGCTGAAAGGACTTACACTGCTTAATTCACAGTTGATTTGTGTACTGATAGTCTGAAATACCTTTCAAACATTTCTATGTCAAAATGTGCTGCAAACTGAGAATACAGTAAAATAGATCCTCTTCATTGTGCAAATGTTAAAAACATTCAATTTATACACTGTTCACTGGGCAATGTTTTTGCCTGTTATATCCTGATATTCCCAGCAACTTCATCCAAATATGATGAGCAACATTTCAAGGTATGCAGGGATACACATAACAAAAAGGACAACTCTTGGATGACATGATGACTCTTTCTAGACTGCATATGAGAAGAGACATTGCTTCGTTTCTCCTTTTTAAATACGCACATGTAAATAACACCCAACAGTTTATGTGTATGCACTGTGAGTCAAGTTACTGGAACGCTAGTTCCCCATGGAACAGTTTATCATGCAGTTGTAGGTATCGCACCTGAAACTACTTTTGCCTTGAATTTACCTCTTATTGCACTACTTCCAGTATTTCAGATGAAACACAGTCAGATATTTATACGACATATGAAACACAGCACATAATTTATTTTTCAGTCAGCAACTCACCCTCTCAACAGTTGCTCATCAGCTTCAGTTAGCTCATCAATGTGAAGTGTAGTGTAAAGACCTGTGTGAAAAGTCAAGGTAAACAATTTATTTGCAATCAAACAACTTTTGTTCCCCCTTAAGCTGCATGCTACATGCCAAGACTCTGGCAGGTTTTTCATTCAAGTTGTACACTCCAAACAAATGCACTGCTGCACTGTGGCATTCTTCCATAATGACCAGACAGGTGGAGATCAGCCCACAACACAATGGCAGACAGGCAACACTAATGTTCAACTCATTAGGACTTTGATCAGGTCATAGCAGAGTTTGCCATGTAAAGCCAAATGGAAGAAAAGAACTCATTAGGACTTTGATCAGATCATAGCAGAGTTTGCCATGTAAAGCAAAAGGGAAGAAAAGAACTCATTAGGACTTTGATCAGGTCATGGCAGAGTTTGCCATGTAAAGCCCTCACTACAGTTTTCCCCTTTTCACCTCGTATTAACTTTTTAATAATTTGATAACTTTTTAAGTCTGCTTTAAGTCACATTGTTTTTAAATTTCAAGCGTGACTGTTGTACTCTTCTTCCACCTTTTTACTGGGTGCCAGCACAAACTGTTTTTCCCCGAACCAATCATTTTCCAGTTGATCAACCAACATGAATCAAATTACTTCAGTCATTCATTCCCAAATCTATAGTAAATACAGACTTGATCCTTAGATGTTTCTTGTTGACTGTCTTTGACCAAAATTGCTGGGGGCAAAAGCCAGTTGCTATACTATAATACATGTACAAGTTGCCCTCTCAGTAAAAAGGAAAGTTACTCCACAACTATACTGATTCACCCCCCACCGGTCTTGCCTCCCAACACGTACTTCCTTCAAAACGCCAGCACTTCATCTGATTCAAACAGGCTTCATACTAAAGCTTGCAAAGATAACTAAGCAAAAGCCATGCTCACCCGTACAGAGGTTCACAGAAAAGGTGAAGCTGGTCTGATACAATTTGATCAAGCTTCTGGAAACAGAAAGGAATTAAACAAATAAAAGAATAACTAAATAAAATCAAGGCCAACATATATTAAGTTTCAAGCTGTGAGGTGTATTGTAAGCAAACTAAATACAAGCCCATGAAAAAAACAGCATGATTTCTTCTTCCTTTTAGCAGAGGATGGGTATATATCTATCACTGTCATCAGCAAGGTTTAATTTAAACCCACAACAATTCTGCTGCATGGCTGTCAAAGCTATTTGCCAAATTGATCAATGGACAAGTTACTGTGATGGTCTGACAACAGAATACCCTTTGTCCATCCCTAGAAATTAAGTGTATGAAAAGCTGGAAGTGAAGTGAGCAGTTTTCAGTGAGAGAACTATGTCTGGCTGGAATAACTTGCCAGATCCAGTTATGCCAGCAAACAGTGTAAATTCCTTCACAAATCACCTTCACTCATTCTCATGGAAATTTCTGTGTTTGACATCAGAAAAATGCAATATTTATCCAAAGTTTTGCAGTAAGTGTAACCCCTCAGGAATTAAAACAAAAGGAATAAAAAATAAATTAAAGAAAACAAAAAAAAGATAAAGAAAAAGAAAGCCCACAAAAAGTACACTTTTCCTTACCTTGGTTTGCTTCTGGTTTCCATGGTTTCTTTGGCCTGAATTAATGTGTACACAGTGCCGTACACACTTCTGTTGTCTGGACACACCTGCATTGTAAATATTTCCCTTAGTGATTTAGGCTTTATCATTGCTCTTCATTAAAGTTGCTCTAGTATTGTCAGTATACATGTATATGCTTCATAAACAGTTTTGTACCAGTGTATAATCCTGGTTCATTGTAAAGAACAGCAGTACGTAGCAACAAATAAAGTTTGTATGCAGAGCAGCAGTATACAGCAACAAATGAAGTTCACATGCAGAACAGCAGTACACAGCACCAAATAAAGTTCATGAACAGAACAGCAGTACACGACAACAAATAAAGTTCACTGTACAGAAGAGCAACAAATAAAGTTAAAAGGGGCTCACATCCAGTATCTGCAGGTCATAGTTGCAGAAAGCGATGTAGCGCTGTCCCCAGTCTGCATCATTGTGGATGGCTTCTACCATGTAGTGCTCAATGTCAAACGTCATCTGCAGCACAGTGATCTGGAGGAAAAAAGAGCCTTGCCATTCAGTTTTATACATTTGACACACACTGCAACAGTGTACTCAATAACCCAGCATGGGTGACTAACAGCCGGTGCAGACATAGGTGAAACGACACAGGCATCTTGACATTAACATTGCTGAGACCTAAGAGATTTCCCTCGCACACACTAACAAGAGTGATAAGCAAAAGGTGTTTGTGATGTAAATAAACCTTGACAAACAACCTGTCTCACCACCATGGTAATCGTGCCAATCATAATGGATGTAGGGATCTGTATTGTAAACAGCTTCTTGGTTTTGATACAAGTTAACTAGTCCCACCATTTCAGAATCAGAGTGTATGTGTGATCTGCCATTATGTAAGCCTGTGCTGACTGTTGTTCTGTGCTGCAACTGTCAATGCCAAAATAAAGTTTTCTGGTTGAGCTGGGAAATGTCTCCCATTATCTCCTTTAACAATATTAACCCTTTCAACACTGACTGTATACACTGTGTATTCTGCACAAGACTGATCTGGTAGCAGCAGTGTCAAGCTGATTTATCTGACTCATGATCATTTCCACATTACTCGTGGTCATAATACACAAATTCACTTTGCCTTGAATGAGTTTCCTACATGGATGTTCACTCTGAACTTGCACATTTTATTCAAAGTGAAAAGTTCAGCCTGTCTGCCATGACTTCATTACACTAGGCCTCACCAGAGACATGTCCGTCTTGACAGTACGTATGATGTTGAGGGGCTTCTTGTTCCACACCACTTGGACTGGCAAAATGCTGCGGTAGGCCAGGTCGTACTCATCTGGAAACACACACATAACATTAACAAATTTAAATGATTGGACAACTTTTCTCAACATTTGTACTCTTCTTCTCACTTCTACAACTAAATATCATCAACCCTTTACTTATTTTAAATCACACTTCCGTGTACATGACTATGTCACTCACCTTCTTTTTTTTTTTTAGGTCATAAAATTCCAAGACCCAGTTCTGTAATTTGAACCTGTTAATTATTGGTATTCATGAAGACAGTCAAAAAAGTCACCAACACACAATACAAACACATTACCATCCTGCCATACAAAATTTGTGAAAATGTCAGTTACGTGAAAATCTCACTTACTTCATGTTCATTAACATCTCGATCTTGATTTACAAGATGTTTTCTATTCTTGTAATCTGTTTTGAGTTCAGCATGCTCAATACAACACTTCAGGAGTTACATTCTTAGAGGGCTGGATTTTACAGGAGCAAAAAGATTAACATACATTGACCTGATTAAGTTGAAACTTCTGCATAGCTCAGAGAAACACATTATATAATACATGTGCTCTAAGTTCTAACAGAGATACAATAATAGATACGGTTTCACAGTTCCCCAGCTGCCCTGGGATAGCATAAATTAATCATTAACATACCAAATTCTTGTCTCAGCTATTACATATATATTATATATCAAGCATTTTATCCTTTGTGTCAGTAGCTGACAATCTTCTTTGAAATAAAAAGACAGGACCAATGTCAAAGAAGGAGAAAGGACCAACATCAACTAGGCACGTGTATTTTGTCCGGTTGCCTAAGTTGTGACCTCCACCTAAAACTTAACAGAACTAAAAAATCACACATCGTTCACTCACGCTACCTGCAATGCATGTCCAATCTTACCTTCTGCCAGCTGTGGGGAATCCACCAACTCCTCACTGCCCAGGGCAAATCTGCGTACGGAAAAAGTCAGTGTCCGTGCATAGTTGGTGTGCACAATAACACTCTCAGAACTTTGAGATCGACTCTCCCCACTGCTACTGGTGGAGGAAAAGAAAGAGCGTTGTGAGGAAGGCAAGCGAGACGTGCACGGCATGTTGTCCTCTGAGTCACTGGGCACATACTTGCCAGCACACACTTCAAATGTTGGGCTCTGAACAATGGTGGTAGGTGGGGAATGAAGACCGCTGGCAGAGAAGTGAGCAATGGGCTGGGTGTCTCTGTCTGAGAGTGGCAGTGAAGCAGAGTTTTTGTCAGAAAGGTTGCCCCCATGAGCGCTGTGGGGGCTGCGGGAGTTATCCGGGTACCCTGAGGAACTTTTTGGCGACTTTGGTGACTTAGGTGACAGGCACTCGTGACTAGAGACATAGTGGCTGTTGCCACCGTGACCATTTTTGACATTTTCTGAATTGTTTGCACTGCCTTCGTTTCTGGTGCGAAGGGCTGGGCGGTGCCCACTCACCACCAGCAAAGAAGAGCAGGAGCACTGCATGCTGGATCTGAGAGGACTGCGGCATTTTTCACACAAACGCTGAGGTTTGTCCTCCAATGTTCCCTTACACACATCTGCTTGGTCGTTATCGCTGTTCTCTGAAAAGTCTGGGGAGTAGAAGTTTTCCTCTTCCCCATCGCTAGCAACAGCTGAGATCTCACACAAAGATGATCCTGAAGCTTGACGCCTTTTCTGGCTTGAACTTTCTGATAACCTGTCATCCATATTTTCCTGAGTATAGTACGTCGTCACCGTGCCAAGAATAGACAAGTCCGCTCCAAGGATAGTTCTATTTGTGTTTTCACAATTCTTCCCTTCAGTGTCAGTAACTTTGGCAGAGAGTCGGCCAGCATCATCAAAGCTTTGCAGAGGTAGTTTGGTGTCCACTTGAAGGGCAACAAGTGAGTCTCCAGTGTTGAGAACAACAATGCCATCTACACGAAGCTGAACACGTGGTGAAAAAAATGGGAATGGTGGCGCAAGGTCAAACTTGGTATGAACACAGTAGCTGTGGAGAAGGCACTGCTGAATGCTGGGGCTGGTGCATGGAGCTGCAAAAAGAAAAAAAGAAAATTGAGCCTGGTCAACATGTCATCTATGCTTTTGCTTTGTAGACAAAATATTATACTCCCTCACACTGTTCAAGACTTCAACCAAGACAGCATATATATACATAAGCATCCACTCCATGTACTATCGACCACAAATCATTCATAACACTTATTTTACATTTTTAGACATAAAATATTAAAAATAACCATGTACAACTAAAAATATGTGCAATTAAGCACCACATAATATAACACACCAAAAGCCTGGGTGTTCTGTAAGTATTGCTTGTTACATATAAATTATAAGACAACAATCAAAAAAAGGCACTTCTGTATTCCTTCTTTTCATCAAGTGAGTCAGACACAGCACTGTGAATGGGTACACCCTTGGCTTGTGTACCACACTGAAATGGCTATAAATAAATTAAAAACAAGTGCACATCTATAGATCATCTAGTCACACAGGACTGCAAGGTCTCAATCCTATACACATCACCCCTTCCACTAATATGTTCATCAGAATCAGCATAGTAACTATGCCATGCCCTCTCTCCCATGAGGCCCCTCCCCTTTTTCCCAAAAGACTGCATTTTATCACAGGTTCATTAAGTGTTTATTAAAAAAATAAAATAAAATAAAATACATAATCAAGTATGAGATTTCAAAGACAATGGATGAAACGGTCTCAAATACCCTAAAATCCCTAACAAAGTAGCATACTATGAAAGTCTGACTTCAAACAACTGCCTGAATATTCTCTTGCCTAAATCTTTTCGAACGTATGCTGGAAAAAAGATTCAAAACTGCTAAAGTGCACCATTTTTAAAGTTAACGTCAATGCAAGCCCAAATCATAAATTAGTTTGTGCATGATCTTGTGAATGCCTGAAACAACCATGCAAAGTCTGAACTTGATTGAATAAATCCTTGCACACCTTTTTTTGCTACCAATTGTGGCAAATAATAAACAGAAAATCATATGAAATCCAGCTGTGGCAGTTTTTGTTTAATCCATATGTATGTTTGGCGCATATGGTGGAAGAGCCTAGCACAGTTTCAGCACTAACAGCTCTGTCAGTTGTGGTCTGTCAGTAGAAGTAGGGCAGTTAAGACTGCTTTCTTCTGTAAACCTTTTGGAAATGGAAAGCCTTAAGCTGTATTTAGCACTTAGACTCTGTGAAGTCTTTTATTGCAACAGCCACTAGTAATATGTTACAGTGTTAGCAGTTAGCTACTGGTGTTTTAATGTTCTGTCAACAGCACAGGGTTGCCTCAGAATGACAGTAGTACTACTATTACAGTATTAGAGTACAAGTTTGGCCATTCTGTGCTAGGAACAAGTTTAAGTTAGCTTACCTTTCCTGGCTGGATATTGGCAGTGTTGACAATTGCCGACAGAGGGGAGGGCAGTGATAGTGAGGAAGCACTGACACGAATCATCATGAGTACCCGGGACACTGTCACAAAACACATCTAATGTACACAAAATCAGTACACAGCATCTGTACACAGACAATACTTCTGTAAATTATATATGTATCACAGTTCAGTGGATATTGTGTTCTCTGATGAATAACCACTATGGGTGTGTGTGTGTGTGTGTGTGTGTGTGGGGGGGTATGTGGGTGTGTTTGTTTGTGTGTGTGTGTGTGTGTGTGTGTGTGTGTGTGTGTGTGTGTGTGTGTGTGTGTGTGTGTGTGTGTGTGTGTGTGTGTGTGTGTGTGTGTGTGTGTGTGTGTGTGTGTGTGTGGTGGTGGTGATGGGTTATGCCCAGGCAATTGTGTAAGTGTGTGTGTTGTTGTTGCTGTTGTTGTGTACCACTCCTTGCAAAAGATACAATAAATGAAAAGAGCATTCAAAACTCTTTTTTTAAACCCCCCAAAAAACAAAAAACTCAGAACAATCTACTTTCTGCATACTACTATGAAGGCATCCTTAAATAAATGACATTACTGAACCATTCAGAAAAAGAGAAATTATACCTGTGGCCATAGATGAGGATCTTGTCAGCATCCTGAGGCCATTCACAGTATGCAATGAACAGATCCTGAGTGATGTCTTCATCTCCAAACAGCCGCACCTCAGAGATCTAGCATGGGGACAAAAGTAGAATTTGTTTCTGTCTTTTCTTTTCTCAAGGACTCACACATTCTGGTTTCTCAGGATAGTGTAGTAAAGTAATAACTGTCCTACATTACAAACCTGAGAAGATCCATGTAATATTTGTGTATCCCTAACATATTTTTTTCTGTAGGTCTCAGATCTTGACCACTGACTAACAGAAGAGGGGTGATACAATACAACTTTATTGCCAAGTGTCAATACAATTGCACAATGAATGTTTTGTGGTGCCAAGTACATTCATCACACATTTACGCCAATCATAAAACATCATTAAATTACAATAACAGCAAACAAACATCCAGGTAAAAAGTCATTCATAAATTTATAAATAAATACATGATAGGGTATGCACTGACAGTGATAGCCTATCTCAGTATATATATATGTCTTACCAGCACAATTACAAACAACTGTTATTATATATATATAATATAGCAATGCAAACAGTGGCCTTTTTATACCTGTAGGTAGCCACGCATAAAATATTATGGAATGTCTGATTACATGGTGTTAAGAAAATCTAATTTTTAAAAATAAATTTTAAAAGAAATCTTTAAAAAACAAACTGTTGACAGGTGGTTTCCTAATACAGACCTTGCTGTACTTATAGCTCACTCTATGCTATGGTCATTACCATTTTTACTCATTAATTAATAAACATAATTAATCAATTATGTCATTGTGATTGCATTTTTTTTGTTTTTACAAGATGTATCAAAAGCAAACTGTCACTGCAAACATTTCTGAGCAATCTAACAGTGGTAGAGTTAGCAAATGAGAAAACAACCACATTAGGCCTGTCGTACCTATTGCTTACAAAATTACATGGTACTCACCAGCTGCAGAGGTTTGCATGGCACGAACAGCCACCACTGCAACTTGTACACGTAGATTGGATACGCTGTGTGTTCCTCTGTGTCAAGGTACAGAGAGTAAGACAGAACAAACTGGCCCGACTTGCTGAATCCAAGGAACACATGCCTGGCAGATACAGAGAGAGAAAGAGAAGGGGGGAAATATATATTATATATATAATATGTATAATTATAAATATCACAAAATTAATATACTCCTATGAATTATAATAACTCTTTTTAAAGCTTGGACAGTTACATATTGCATCAATATACTATTATTTGCAACTATGTTTTGTAAACTGTATTAGTAGTAGTACTATTCAACAAACAAACCCCAGAACAGCAATAGTGGGTTATTTATTACTCTCTTCATCTTTTATTTGACCATAAGATTAAGAATAAGACAAAGACTAAGAGTACTAAGACCAAAAACAAATTATTGAAAGTGTAATATTATTATTATTATCAAATTCAAAGCCTACTCAAATTTTACACCAGTTGGTGTGGGTGTATTCAGTTATGAAAATAATTGTCATGAGGCTTTTTCTAAACCCATACACAATGATACAAAAACATGTCCTACTTACTAGTTGCTATTTAATAATAAATGTACACAACTCCGTCACAACACTAAAACTAAAAGTAAAACAGTTTATGAAACATTGATGACAGAGCTGTCCCAATGGCTGTATCATGCTGTGTCTGATACTGAACATCTTTTGAGGCTGTGCCTGAACCACTTTACTTTGTTCTCCTTGCCTTCATGACCTTTCACAATGACTGTTACAATATACAAATGTCAAAGACAACGATACAGTTGGCAATGCTTGTGTGCTTGGCCGAAGGCAGCTTCTGTCATAATGTATATATATGCATCTCATATCTGTTGTACTTCTACTAGTTGTAGAATAAAATGCAAATAACTTATAAAATCAATATAAAATACCTATAGTGTTAGACTGTTACTTATAAAAACAAAACAAAGTAGTACAGTAGTAGTACTAGTAGCACTAGCAGCAGTAGTATAGTAGTTGCAGTACTCACTAGTAGCAGTACTATTACCATCACAACCCACAACAGTTTGCCCTGATATAACCATCATGGTTGAGTGGGCATCAAAAACCAATTATCTGTCCTTACCCCCAAGGAGCTGACACTACCAGTACCACCACAAGTGTATTGTTTGTGTATACATACAAAGATTATAGATACAGCCACACATAATATCCTTGCAGTTGTACTTCACTGCACATTTCCATTTAAAATTTAATATACGCTAACAGCGCATGCTTACCCTTCTTCAAGCACAGCCAGTGGTACCAATGACTTTAATCGGTAACACATTCTGCCCGGTATTTTTGTGAATAGTTTCCATGGCAGCTTGCTTTTTGATGTTCTCAGACCACCATGAATCTGTTGAATATGAACAAACCACAAGTGTCAAGTGAGAAGCACACTAAAAACAAGTCAGTTTCTTCCCCATGTCAACAGCATAGAAGATTCTCAGTTTCTGCATAACTGTTTACATTATTAGTATTATTGTATAACAATTGTATTAGTACTACAGATAATATTACACTAATCTGTAATAATATGTCACACACACACACACACACACACACACACACACACACACACACACACACACACACACACACACATTATCAAGAAGAAGAGACAGCCAATGAGAAGCTGGAAACAATTTTCTGATGCATGTAATTACACACCACAGTCACTTAAAACAAAAGCAAAAAATAATAATTTGCAATGCACATGATCCATTCACTGTAACATTTAACAACTAAATTTCACACTCAAAGTCAAACACTCTGAATTTGATTCAATGGCAGTTTGCACAACAACAAAAATGCAAGTTTCAGAATCAATGTATCATTGTTCACCGTGCATGTCTGGATCAGTGGAACTGGAAATGGACTTGAAATTATACTTTTAATATATTATAAAGACAATTACTGTAAAATATAGCAGCCTCATGGTCATAAAAACCAGAACCACAATTACAGTCCTAAGCACATCTATTTGATGACCACTGCCCTGGCATTAGTATTTAGATTGACTCACTGAGTATTCTGGAAAGTGGACTTGATGTTGTTTGTCAGGCATTAATTAGTATGCTGCCATGGAGTAGGGTGACTGCTACAGTAACAATTGTAGCTTTCCACAGAAAAGCAGCCCAAGCTTCTCCATTGTGGGGAGGGGGTGGGGGTTCAAAAATATACTGAAGGACAGCATGGAGTGACTGACCCACTGTCAGGTGCCAGTAAATCATAGTACAAGTTTACTATAAAGTTCTTCACTTTTAATACCCAACAACACTACTTGCAATCCTTCTTTGTTTCAATACTTTTATAGTTAAGTCTTAAGACCCAGTTATTACCATTAAATAGTATTTGGAATTGTCTGGGTATGTGCAGTTCAACCTTACTGATTACTCTTGACAATTTTAGTACTGAAACAAACAACATGGTTGTATTGATCTAGGATTGTTGGTCTTGACCTGGTGTCATTGTCACTAGTGACTATGCCAGATATAGTGAAATAACATCAAAAACATCACTTCCTGACTTTGCTAATTTCAAATATTGTCCAAGTATCAAGCATCATGTTCAAGTTTGAACAATGGTCTTAATCACAATTAAACTGAAAAACTGCATCATGTTCAAGTTTGAACAATGGTCCTAATCACAATTAAACTGAAAAACTGAATTCCACACTCAAGTAAGTCTGCAAAGCTGCCAACAGCCTTGTGGACAGTGCCCCCTGATCAGCTGAGGTCACTCCAGGCTCCACCAGAACCAGCTCAACACTTGTTCAAATTTGACCAGATCCAAAGCCCAGCAAGATGAAAATATCTTCAAACTAATTTCTTTCCCCAACTCTGGAATACCCTTCCAGCATCAGTAGCACAAGCTCACACTCTGGCATCATTTAATTTCAAGCTAAAGCTCAATTACATTTTCTTTAGGGTAGATGATGGCTAGAGCTGTGTCAGTCATGATTTGCCCTGGGACTGCTGCTAATACTATAGAGCTGCTTGGATTGTAAGTTTATGTACTATGCTAGTGCTACTGCTAGTAGCACTAGTTACAGTAAGCAATGTAGCTCATACTAGTAGTAGTACTAGTAGTACATAAACTCTCTGGATACCTGGTAAAAATTTAACGTTTCTCCATTTTGTTAGTGTAGTTGCATTGCTTAATCTAGATTGCAACTACTGTATGATGACATACATGAATTAAGTGTCATTATTGTGCATAATAATACAATAATATTAACAAATAACAGATTAACTTCAAAATTTGAAGACTGAACCTGAGGTTACAACTCACATTCAGTGATTCACAATGCATGTTTTATGTACAGTGTACATCATTACATGTGTAGCATAGTTAATTTTAGGCAGGGGCCATGTTTCATTCATTAAAGCACCACAATAGAAGTGTGGTAATCCAGTAAAGGCCGCTAGCATTAATTATAATTCAGACTGGAGTTGATAATGAATGAAACTGCAGGGCTGATGTGTCTTCAAATTTCAATGAAGTTTACTTGTTCTAACTGACTGAAATGCTCTTAGTTGCTGTCAGTGCTTATCATTATCACCGACTAAATATACCATTTATGACTAATGCATGGAAACACCACAATCCATGTTACTTTACATTTAAAGAAACAAAACAATACACCCGGTTCAGTTGGCCTTGACTGTTTGATTACTTCCCTTAGTTTTGAGACCACATTGTTCTTTCAACAACAAAACAAGCTGCCTGTGAATCCGGATGCTTGGATGTGAAATTCGCACCTGTGGGTGCCGCTATCCCAGCAAACGATCAATGATACAATGGAACACTTGAGCAATGAAACATTTCTAAAAATAAGAAAAACAAACCTCTCTTGCGGCCAGTTTATTCACAAGACTGGCCGCCATTTCAAACCCTTCATGAAGTCTTCGGTTTATGTCCCTTGAAAGTTAAGACATCGCATCAGTTCTGGATCACTCACGTTACTTTCACTAAACGACTCAGGTTC
>JABMCL010003104.1:0-5000 GCA_018857735.1 Alviniconcha marisindica
TATATTTGAAATGGTTGCTTTAAAATGTAAATTGGGTTATTAAAAAAAACAGTGTTGTGTTTTATGAACAGAGACGTAGTCATCCATGTTAAAATACTGCTTTGGTTTAAAATGAGTTTGAGTAGATTTTGTTTGGGGTGGGAGTCGTGGTATAGCAGATTGTTTTTGGGGGTTAGGGGTGGGAGTTGTGAGATAGCAGATTGGGTTGGGGGTGGGAGTCGTGGTATAGCAGATTGTTTTTGGGGGGTTAGGGGTGGGAGTTGTGGGATAGCAGATTGTTTTGGGGGTTAGGGGTGGGAGTTGTGGGATAGCAGATTGTTTTGGGGGGTTAGGGGTGGGAGTTGTGAGATAGCAGATTGTTTTGGGGGGTTAGGGGTGGGAGTTGTGGAATAGCGGATTGTTTTGGGGGTTAGGAGTGGGAGTTGTGGGATAGCAGATTGTTTTGGGGTTAGGGGTGGGAGTTGTGGGATAGCAGATTGTTTTGGGGGGTTAGGGGTGGGAGTTGTGGGATAGCAGATTGTTTTGGGGGTATGGGGTGGGAGTTGTGGGATAGCAGATTGTTTTGGGGGTTAGGGGTGGGAGTTGTGGGATTGCCAGAGGAAATGAAGATTGTGAGACCTGATAATGCATAACAGGTGTTGGTATGAACAGTGTACACTGCTGTTGACTTCAGACAATGTCTCTGGTGCATCTTGTGCCACTGTCTTGTGTATCTCATGCCACTATGTTGTGTATCACATGCCATTATCTCGTTTATCTCATGCCACTATCTCCTGTATATTGTGCCACTGCTTGTCACTGCGTTAGCTCCACTTGGTGCTTGCTGCTCACTCATTTTAGATCAAACTTGGTCAAAACCTCATTGCTCAAAATTTCAAGTTTTGAGTCAAATACCAAAAAGTATCCTTAAGCTCTTCAGTGAGAGCAGTGAAGTTGTGAAAGGCTCTATTTTATGCAAAGCGTGGATCATTGGCTCTTGTTCGTTGTGGTTTTGAAGCAACAAAAGTTGAATTAGGTTCTGTTCATGAGTTGTGTGTATTCTTGGTGCTTGTAATATTGGAGGGTTTTATTTTGCCTTGGGTCATTAAGCATGTAGTTATGTTTGGTACATGCAGGGGAGTAAACATGTTGGAAAATTCCATTTTACTGATGTTCATTAGGTGTGCATTTACTCGTAGAGGTATATGTGGTGACTGGAGACATTGAAAAATTGCATTTTACTCAGTTGATTTTAGAATGTAATATTAATAAAGATAATAAATATACTTTTGGCAGAGTTTAAGTATCTTGTATTTACTCGCATGCCATACAAGAGTTAGTGTAGATGGATGATTCAGGTGTCTGTTGTTGTTTCCCTTCATGTGACATCTCTCAGCTGCTATTAATTCCCTTTATTGATTCTACAGTTCCTTTGGTGTGTGTTTACTCATGGCATATGTGGAGTAGTAAGGATATTGGAAGGGTGTGTGTTTACTCATGGCATATGTGGAGTAGTAAGGATATTGGAAGGGTGTGTTTACTCATGGCATATGTGGGGTAGTAAGGATATTGGAAGGGTGTGTGTTTACTCATGGCATATGTGGGGTAGTAAGGATATTGGAAGGTTGCAAGATACTCATGTTCCTTAGGTGTGTGTTTACGCATGGTGTGTATGGAATAGTGAGGATACTGGAACGTTGTAAGATACTATGTTCCTCAGGTATGTGTTTACTCGTGGTATGTGTAGAGTAGTGAGCATATTGGAAGGTTCCAGTCTACTCATGTTCCATAGGTGTGTTTACTCATGGCATACTGGGAGCAGTGAGCATATTGGAAATTTCTAATATACTCATGTTCCTTGTGTGTGTGTTTACTCATGGTAAATGTGGAGCATTGAAGATATTGCAAGGTTCAAGTATACAGTTCATTAAATGGGCATTTATTTATTCACTCATGGAATATGTGGAATAGTGAAGATATTACAGCAATATACTGGAGTTCAGTGGCTGTGTGTTCACTCAGTGTACGTGACACAAAAAAGGACTTGCTTCACTGAGTAAGTATCATTTAATGAGTATACTGTTTTTCCTGGGCTTTCTTGGTCCCTTGTAAATTGAACCAGTTAATTGGCCTGTAAATCAAGTGATTTACTTGATAAATAGTAAGTTTATATGAAAGTCTTTCTCCATTTGGGGGATGGGGTTGACAAGGAACAACCCCTCCCCACCCCACCCCCATCCATCCAGTGCTCACCCCCCACACCCCACCACTACACCCCTCCACCCACCTTCAGAAACCATGATCTTGAATAAATGGACCCGAATGATACTGTCTCAGTTGTGTTTATTATTATGAAATGATTCAGAAGTATGCTTTTTGTGCTTAACCTTTGTATCAAACTGGTTTTAACACCTTTCTGAGCTGACCCAGTGCAGTTGTGGGGATGCTAAAATCCAAGAACTAACAGCTATTCTCCAAATGCTGTAAATAACACCCCCTGTTTCTGTTTTTCGCTCCATTACACGTGTTCATTTCTGTTCGCCCTGATATAACCACACTGGTTGACTGGGCGTAAAACACCAACTTACTTACTACTTCATTTCTGTTGTTATGATGTCCGACAGCTTAACTGATAATGACACTTACTCCCTATGTTATATGTCATTGTGGTCAGTTCTAGTTCTAGGTCCCCCCCCCCCCCCCCCCACACCATATCAAAATAATGATAAATAGAAATGAGGGTGAGGTACTTGTGCTAGTCCATTCATCCCCAAGCCACCCCCAGCAACAAATCAAAATAATGATAAAGGGAAATGAGTCGGTGTGAGGTACCTGTGCTAGTCCATTCATCCCCCCCCCCCCCCCCCCGCCAACAAATCGAAATAACCATAAGTAGAAATGAACAGTATGAATACCTGTGCTTTTTGTTTGTTTTGTTTTTTGCCGTGCATACCATTGTGGGGCATTTATTCAGAAACATTCATCCATCAATACAATATTCCTCTCGGTCACTCATTCATGCGTCTCTGTAGTCTGTATGATTTTTTTCACATGTACATCCTGCACTATGCCTCTTCCCCTTGGTCACAATCATCAAGTCCAACAATTCAGAAATTTTGGAATTACATTGAACAATATATATTCTAATTACTTTTGACATTCAGACCCATTTAACTGTTGTTGATGTTTTGTTCAGAATAAAACAGCATAACTGTGGGAAGGGAAGGTCAAAACTAAAAGAATAAATCATGTTATATTAATAGCGAAAATGTGTATACGTACGTACAAAAAGACTAACACCTTCCTTCCATTGTCCATGGTATTTAGAAATCAGCTCAGGCTCCGAAATGTTTAATTGCGAAAAGCCTAAAAACGAAAATTGTGCACACTGTGACCAAGGGGAAGTACCTGTGCTAGTCCATTCATCCCAAGCCCCCCCCCCCCCCCCCCAGCCAACAAATCAAAATAACGGTAAGTAGAAATGAGCAGTGTGAGGTACCTGTGTTAGTCCCCCCCATCCAGCCCCTTCTCCTCAACAAAGACCAGGAGAAGGTTAGTTGGTACCGGGTAGCCTGCGTGAGACTGCTCTTTTGAGTGAAACGATGATTTGGCCGAGTGTCTGTTTGTTTGTTGACGGTAAAGCTTTTGTCTTCCACGTCTTGTTTTTTGGCAATAAAGGACCAGCAATAATCTTTTTTTTCTTCTGTAGTTTTCTGATTAACTGTGCTGGAGTATGCTTGTTTGGTCCGTGTGGTGTGTTGTGTTGTGTGTGTGTGTGTGAATTTTTTGACATTTTTAGCCTAGATCTCATAGTTTCACTGAGGAGGAAAACATGGTGAAAACCTGCGTATGCAGGTGTTTTTGTGCTTAACTATGGGGTCGTGTGTCTTTTATGCACCTGCGTTCCACCTTTATGGGCATTCAGAGAGAGAGAGAGAGATTCAATCGTTTCCACTTCCCACAGCGCCTTCGTTATCATTATTATGACATTATTACAGTTCTAGCACTAGCAGAACCCAACCTGAACGTGTGTGAGATTAATCACGTTAACAGTGTGTTGTTTTATGACGTAGTCGCACACACGCGCATTCACGCACGCACACACAGACACACGCGCGCGCGCGCACACACACACACACCACACACACACACACACACGGGCGTTAGCTTTAATAACACTTCTTTTATGTACAGCACTCTAGAAGGAACTCTTTGAAACAGAAGGAACAAGCAGTACAAGAAGAAGCACTTCAGACTGCGATAAACAGCAATTCATAAACGTTTACTGACTTCAAACGACAAAATATTTAGAGCCTAGTTGACGACGGCTGTAAATCGAGCATTCTCAACAAAGAGTGTAGCGGGTTGTGCATTAGAAGGGAGCATATAGCAATGGTTAGCTTTGCCTTGCAGGTCAACGATGGTATGTTGAATCTAGCCTTACTCAAGGAACTTAAGAGTAGCACGATGTTGCTTCCAATTTGTTTGAGTGTTGAGACGTTGACTCTGGCATTGCCGGGCATTGAGTTTCAAAGGTTGGTCTAGGTTTCCTTGCAATCTGAGAAGTCTGTAAGTAATGTCTAACTTTCCATGGGATTGAGGAGCTCGAACCTGTATTGTTTGTTTACGCTTTGTCTGGCATTGAGCCAATAAGAGTAGGATTACCTTACTGGGCATCAGGAGATTTCATCAAAGTTTGTTCAAGCCTTGCTTGAACGTGGAGACTTTAGAAGAATAAGTCTAGCCATACCCTACCGGGCATCTGCAGGAGCTTGTCGTCAAAATTTATTCAAACCTTGCTTGACCTTAAAGAATCTGGAAGAGTTAGTCTAGTCTTGCTGGGCATGGAGCAGGAGATGCTCAAGCCTTGTTGTGCCATCTGGAGTCTGTAAGTGCTCTGTGATAGCTGTTCTAGCCTTGTTGAGCGGTCGTTGAGGTTGCAATGCTATTCTAGCTTTGCTGAGGTTGGAATAGCTGATCTAGCCTCGTTGAGCAGTTGTTGAGGTTGGAGTAGCTGATCT
>JABMCL010003104.1:10000-12500 GCA_018857735.1 Alviniconcha marisindica
GTCACTGTATGAATGGGACCTTAAAGGAACAGACCACCCCAGTACGTGGTTTTGCGACTACACTTTCTTTTCGGTTTTGTTTCCGTCGAGTCCGTTTGGTGACTATAGGTTAGTGTGTAATGTACACTTTCTTTTCATCTTTCTTTCCGTCGAGTCTTTTTTGTGACTATAGGTTAATGTGTAATGTACACTTTCTTTTCGGTTTTCTTTCCGTCGAGTCCGTTTGGTGACTAGGTTAGTGTGTAATGTACACTTTCTTTTCATCTTTCTGTCCATCGAGTCTGTCTGGAGACATAGGTTAATGTGTAATGTACGCTTTCTTTTCGGTTTTCTTTCCGTCGAGTCTGTCTGGAGGCTATAGGTTAATGTGTAATGTACGCTTTCTTTTTGGTTTTCTTTCCGTCGAGTCTGTTTGGTGACTATAGGTTAATGTGTAATGTACACTTTCTTTTTGGTTTTCTTTCCGTCGAGTCTGTCTGGAGACTATAGGTTAATGTGTAATGTACACTTTCTTTTCTGTTTTATTTCCGTCGAGTCTGTTTGGTGACTATAGGTTAATGTGTAATGTACACTTTCGTTTCGGTTTTCTTTCCGTCGAGTCTGCCTGGAGACTATAGGTTAATGAATAATGTACACTTTCCTTCCGTTTTTTCTTTCTTTCAGTGGAGTCTGTCTGCCGATTATAGGTTAGTGGGTAATATGCACTTTCTAATCGCTTTTCTCCATTTGATTCTATTAGGCGGTTCAGTGAAGCTGGTTTGCACGAGTGAATGCTCTTTATAATCTTTCGCGCAAGAAGTCGCGAGAGGTCGCAGCGTCACTTCCGGGCCGATTTCTGAGTAGGCGTTGCTTCACGCTGTGTATAACAGTGGAAGTTGAACCTAGAATTGCGAAGCAGTACAAATGCCAATACTGTTGCAGTTGCAAAAATTACCGTGGAAAGGGGATGGAGGGTGGAAAAAAGTGTCTTTGCGTCGTTTTTTGGCTGACCAGAATGATCGCGAGTTCGTAGAAAAAATGCGTTTTGGGGCATCCTATAGCACGAGCAACAAGTTATTGCTTGTTGCCAGACACATTCTGACTACGCGCCTCCAAAATGGCCTTTAAAGTTGGCAGTGTAAAATCGCAAATTCACTGTCACTGCCTTCCATTGTGAAAAAAGTACACACCGGAAGTAAAAGCAACCAAGGGGCTTAAGCGATGCCGGGCAAAAGTAAAGGGAGTTAACAACCCCGCCTGAATCGCCCAATAGGGCGACAATAGGTAGGTAGGGTACACTTTCTAATCGCTTCTCTTTCAGCCGAATCTTTATGACTGTAATCTGGAACGCAACGAGGGACTGGACGCTTGCATGGAACCAAAAATGGAAAGAAAAAAGAAAAAGAAAAAAAGAAAAGAAAATCCGAGTTAATCATCGCTTGAAAGATACCATACGAACACAGTACCTGAACCGCCAACAGTAATTGTTACCCGACAGGTCCTTTTGTGTTCGTGTGACGTCTTCTGAGCGCTAATTAACTCCCTTTGTTTCTTGAATCTGCACGTCTGTTTTCATTGTTCAGTGGGTTACACAGTGTAAGCGTAATACTACCATCATCGCCCAGACAAGAATATCTTTGAATGTTTTTAACCCCTGCAGTCGTAAAATTTCCGGGCTGAAAGATCCACGGACGCGCCTACAAACATATATTTCGGTCCTATAACACATCTAGCTTCAATGCTATGCATTTTGATGAAGACCCTTTCAAATGCCAGTGCGAAAAAGAAGACAAAAAAGGCTTAAAGGGCCCCTGAACACTGATTTTAAGTTGTAAATATCATTTACAATGTACTAAATAAATAAATAAATAAAGTTTAACATACACGCTGTTCGTTTGATACACTGACATTTTCCTGAGGTACGTAAAAGTATTGACTTGAATGAAAACAAACACGACGCTTCGAGCAGCTGCGTCGTCTCAGCTGAAAATCCGGGTTTCGGTCACGTGACCTCCGTGACGTCACGACAAGACAACTGACCCGCATGGCTCAGTAACGACTTGAACAAAATTGAATCGAAAGTAGTCTGGCAAATTTTAAAGCATGCCGAGCGAGTGTGCTGCAGTTGGTTGCAATGAAAAGTTGACAAAGGAGTTTTCTTTCCATGCTTTTCCTTTTTAAAAATGAAGCTAGAAAACGACAGTGGCAAGTGGCAATGAGTCGATGGGACCTAGCCACAAAGAAGTGGGAACCAAAACACCACGATGTGCTCTGCTCAAAGCATTTTCGAAAAAAATGCTTCACAGATCGCACACTGCTGAGCATTCAGTTTGGGCTCAAATACATGTCTATAGGGGTGTCCAGAGGGTAACCGACTTGGAAAAATGTCCAGTTCGAATCTCCACGGATGAAACTCCGACGCCATTGCCAGTAGTTGGGCCTTTGTTTATTTTGCCCTTGTTATTTCATCTTTCTCGAGCCTTGTTAGGTGCGTGGCGTTTCGGTCTTTTTCGTTGTGTTT
>JABMCL010003104.1:35000-47500 GCA_018857735.1 Alviniconcha marisindica
CCCACCCCCACCCCCCACTTCACCCCGCCCCTAATAAGCCTTAAGCCCGTTCTTAACTGGGCGAATGTTTGTTCGCCGAACATACTTCGGACAGTTCGACGAACTATCATTCGTTTCTTAATTGAACTTTTAGTTCGCCGAACATGGTTCGGACAGTTCGAAGAATTTGCTTGTTCTCAACTGGCTTGTAATGAGATGCAAGCTTCGGCCTGAACTTGCGGCAGACGCGCAGCAGACAGCATGATCGAAAATGTAGGCTAAAGTCAAGTCAAGTCAAGTCAGTATACTTTAATCATCCCTCACAGGGTAATTCAACTAACTACTATCTCATTCTGGGTCTCCGAGACAAGGCTGCGCCTCCCACAAGTCAACAAATAAACAAATTCCCCCGAAGCGAGCGAAGATCCTAGCGACACTGTCATCCACTTTTATTTTTATTTTTTCTTCATCCTCAGGAGAGCTCTGATCTCAGACAATCAGAGGCAATGTTCGTCGAATAGGGCGAATGTTCCCAGAACATGTTGAGCGAAGCTTTTTGGACCCCGAATATAGCTTCGACGAATACTTCCAACTAGATTCGCGAAGAAAAGTTCGCCCAATTAAGAACCAGCTAGGTTCGCCGAATACTTCCAACTAGGTTCGCGAACAAACATTCGCCCAATTAAGAACGGGCTTTATGGTTTCTGTGGACGTTAAGCACCATATTTACTTACTTACCACCAGAATGATTCTGCATTAAGATGGACAGCGGTACAAGCCATTTTAATGTTTTGGCCTTGTTGACGAATGGGACCCGAGTGGAACTCTTCAGTCCGAGAGAGCACAAAGTTTCCTCGCGGCGCAGGCAACGTTTTTTCCACAGTGGGTAGTGTCCCCTTGATACAGTCAGCGTGGTCGACATACAGACGAATTTTTACGTGATGTACGTACAAGAACTGCAGATTGGGATGCAAAAATATATTTTCAAAATATGTAAATAATATACTCAGAATACGATCAAATAAACATGCCCACCCACGCAAATCAGCATACTTAGTTTGCACAGAGGCGGGTATTACGGTATTACCAAGATCATTAAAAATTCAAAGTTGTAGAATATGTTAATATTCACTATGAGACGAAATGTACATATAACCATGCACGAGTTTACATTGTCACTTCATGCAAAGCCACATACGTTGGATGCTTGCGAGTTTAGCTGAAACCTACTACCTGAACTTTTGGCAGAATAACCGGGATCTTTTACGCGTTACCGCTGCAGTAACGCGTAAAAAATCCCGGTTATTCTGCCAAAAGTTCATGTGGTAGGTTACAGCTAAACTCGCAAGCATCCAACGTATGTGGCTTTGCAGTAACACGGGGGTGGAACGGATACCGCTGCCCCAAAATGAACTCATTTATAGGAACTTCAATCTTGATCGCTTTTATATGGCGTTATTCTCCGCTCTTGAGTAGACTCACTTTCTCACATTGAGAAAGGATGCAAGAAAACCGAAAGTTTTGAACACAGTGTGGTATTACTGTTGTATTATTTACTCTAGATCATTTATAGAAACTGAGATGTGATCAGTTCTGCAACCACCAAAACGTGGCTGCATTAAGATTAGGCGGCGATGTGCGCCATTTGGTAAAGTCGTAAGACAATCTCCATCATCAACACCTACTGACAACAAAAGGTGAGAAAAAGCCAGTAGACAGGTCCCATTGAATATTCATAAGGCGAGGTCACCAGGGTAATCGAGATCGAAAGCGAGGCTTAAGAGCGTATGTGGTGTCTACGATGCAGACAACAAAATTTCAACACGCTCGCATCATTTCTGCATACGCCAAACTCGCTTTCGATCTCGTTACCCGCCGTGACGTACTTCGAATTTCAACGGCGTCCGCTTACCTGCCGAACAGCGTAGCACAGTGCCAAACTATGGTTCAAGCTTAATGTTGCTTTACGTCCACAGAGTCCATAAGGACTTCGGTTTATAGTGTCACTCGAAGGACTTTCGTGGAGTCTGTAAAACAAATTTGACTCCGGAGAAATCTCGGCGCGGGCGCAAAGCCTAGCACGTAACGGTCATCCAGCCATGTGATGACCACGCGCGTAACGGTCACCCAACCATGTGATGACCACGCACGTAACGGTTATCCAGCCATGTGATGACCACGCACGTAACGGTCATCCAGCCATGTGATGACCACGCACGTAACGGTCATCCAGCCATGTGATGACCACGCACGTAACGGTCACCCAGCCATGTGATGACCACGCACGTAACGGTCATCCAGCCATGTGATGACCACGCACGTAACGGTCACCCAGCCATGTGATGACCACGCACGTAACGGTCATCCAGCCATGTGATGACCACGCACGTAACGGTCATCCAGCCATGTGATGACCACGCACGTAACGGTCACCCAGCCATGTGATGACCACGCACGTAACGGTCATCCAGCCATGTGATGACCACGCACGTAACGGTCACCCAGCCATGTGATGACCACGCACGTAACGGTCACCCAGCCATGTGATGACCACGCACGTAACGGTCACCCAGCCATGTGATGACCACGCACGTAACGGTCACCCAGCCATGTGGCGACAACGCTCCATAGTGCTTAACTTGGTCTTCCATGTGATGACACGCGCGTCCGGCACCGATCCATTATGACCGGCACGTCATTGGCCTCATTACACATCCATCTCCTACACCTTGCCCTGTTTCATTACAGTCTGCATTGGCCTCAGCGGACATCCATCACCTACATCTTGCCCTGTTCCATTACAGTCTGCAATGGCTTCAGTACACATCTATCACCTACACCGTGACCTGTTCCAGCACAGTGTGAGTGACTTGGCTTCAGTACGCATCTATCACCTACACCATACCATGTCTCATTACTGTCTGCACTGGCCTCAGCACACATCTATCACCTACACCATACCATATTTCATTACAGTCTGCATTGACTTCCGTACACATCTTTCACCTACACCGTGCCCTGTTCCAACATAGTCTGCACTGGCCTCAGTACACATCTACCACCTACACCATACCATGTTTCCTTACAGTCTGCATTGACTTCAGTACACATCTACCACCTACACCATACCATGTTTCCTTACAGTCTGCATTGGCCTCAGCGCACATCTAGCACCTACACTGTAGCCTGTTCCAGCACAGTGTCAGCGACTTGGCTTCGGTACACATCTACCACCTACACCGTGCCCTGTTTCATTACCGTCTGCATTGACTTCAGTACACATCTACCACCTACACCATACCATGTTTCCTTACAGTCTGCATTGGCCTCAGCGCACATCTAGCACCTACACTGTAACATGTTCCAGCACAGTGTCAGCGACTTGGCTTCGGTACACATCTACCACCTACACCGTGCCCTGTTTCATTACCGTCTGCATTGACTTCAGTACACATCTACCACCTACACCATACCATGTTTCCTTACAGTCTGCATTGGCCTCAGTACACATCTACCACCTACACCGCGCCCTGCTCCAGCACAGTTTGAGCGACTTGGCGGCCTGATGCCTCCACTGCTGGTCCACTCGTATCACCACGACCGGGCTCAACACCGCGTGTACGTAACTAATAGGCAAAGTCAGCACTTCCAACAGGATCGCAATGTCGGGCACAGAGGGATGATGGGTAAACAGCAGCAGCATCACTGTGATGGGGAGGTAGCAGCACAGGAAGATAGCCATCACTAGAATGCCCCGCTTGACGGCCGTCACGGAGGCTGATTTTAGGCGTCGTATCGCCGCGGATGACGAAGGCAACGATGGTCTGCAACAAAGCGCATAATAATGATAACAATGTACATTTATCATGCGCTCGCGATCATCAATGCCCTGAGCACTCACATCATACATATTAACCTAAACACAATATTCTATAAAAACGTAGAGGACAGTCCTACCAAAACAATTTACATAAGGCATTATATGGAAACACACACACACACACACACACACACACACACACACACACACACACACACACACACACACACACACACGCACACACACACACAATGCCTGTAGCAGAAACTGATTACTGATATTAGCTGGGGCGGAAATACTGTGAGAATACATACAGAGATCCTCATACACGTGTCAGTTTGACGTCGGTCCTATTTCCGCTCAACAGTGTGGTCAGATTTTAACTGCTCCCTGTACTTTGATGTTCTGTTGGCTTGTCTGCTGGTTGTTTATGCCATGTCAAACTGATATTTCATGACGTCGTTTTAAATCTACATTTAGATCGTTTACATTGTTTTACTTCAACTTCTTGTCTATCTTCTTCTTTACTTCCTTCTTCTTTTATTATTTTCGATCTCTCTTCTACACCAGACGAAGACTATGTGTCGAAAGCGCTTGTGTTTTTAATTGTTCTTTATGTGTCGTCGTATAGGTGAGTACATTTCTCTAGAGCTGTTCTAACTGAGTGGTGTTTCATTTTTTATATATATAATAATGAAGTATTGTACATTTTTAAACTCACCAGTAGCTTAGCGAGGACTAGCTGTTAGATAGGTTTAACTGAACCTAAACTACACTTCTTACATCACAGGACCAGAGTATGAAACGGATCTTTGTTCCCGACCACGGGACCAGAATATGAAACAGATCTCTGTGACTGAGTGACTGACAAGATCTGACTGTCAGAGGTAGGTTGGTCCATAGAAAAGCACCAGAGAAGGATATACTTGTTTCGAATATGTCTATCCTTGGCCTAGGCAAACTATGCTAATAGTTCCTAGAGTTGGAATAGCGCGAGGGAGTATGTCTGTACAGGTTAGATATGTACTCTGGGGCCTCATTGTTAAGGACCCTGTACTTGAACAAAGCCTTGTTATATTCAAGTTGTTTTTATAGGCTCATTATTCTCATCTCTTATAATTTCTGGTCAGTAGTTAGAGTTGTATCTGGAAGGATTAACTTTACAGCTCTTCTGTGCAGAGAATTTAATCTCTTTTTGAGGACATCACTACATCCGTCCCACACGACTAACGCATAATCAATGTGAGGTTTAATGTGGGCATTGAAGAACAGTTTCCTGGTGTCGATGTCTACGAGGTACCTTAATTTCGATAGAAGGAAGACTCATCTTGAAACTGTTTTGCACACAGTATTAGTATGTGAGTCCAAACAAAGTTTATTGTCTATGGCTATTCCTAAAAGACGGTGTTCTGACACTTGATCACTTTTTGCCCAGTTTAGAACGAGCTCGAGCGGTAAGGGTGACAACTGGTGTTTCTGCCTGATAGCGATTGTCATAGACTTGGACTTGATCGGATTGATGACCATATGATTATCATCACACCACTTGGATACCTGATCTAAGCTGTATTGCATATAGCTTCTGATTTGCTGAACATATTTTTCAGATCTGTGGAGTGGTGTGTCATCTGCCAGCATGTCACAATCAACAGATTTATTTTTCACGTGTAATGGAAGGTCACTGATAAAGAGACTAAAAAGAATAGGTCCCAAAACAGAGCCTTGTGGTATGCCATACTTTACTGACTCTTTGGAGGGGTAAGAGTCATGGAGTAAGGCGCATTGGGTTCTGTTATGAAGATATTATTTTAAAAAACGGTAGGTTTTTAAGGTAAATGGCGACCTTCTTCAATAGGATATCGTGATCAACCAGGTCGAAAGCCTTCTTTAGGTCTAGGAATGCTACCCCAGACACTTCAGATTTATTCATGGTTGTTAGCCAAGAATTTGCAAGGCGTGCCAATGCAGTGTTGCGGGAGTATTTACGTCTAAATCCAGATGGATATTATCTATCATTTGTACAAAGTTGTCAAACCATTCACAAGAAGCAGAAGGGTTTCTGTATAAAAACATTTTTTTTTTTTTTTTAAACTATATTAGGAGCGTTCGAATTTGGTTTCAGTTCAAGCCAAATGCATTCAACAAGGTCACTTCCGAGGTCTTGACGTCTGTGTGTAATGTCAGCAATAGAGTTGTGTATGTATACTGCAATACCAGTCTGGAATGGGGGCTGGTGATGCAGAGGCCATGGGTTGTAGGGGTTGAAGTGCCAGGGGAAGGGATAGGGGAAGGGAGGCATGGGCGGGCCGCCGGAGTGGTGCCACTGGAATGGTGGGAGGCCCCTGAGCGGCGTCATACAGTGAGGACCGTCATAAAGGCCATGATGGCGCAGCTGCGACCCCCGGTTCTGCTGGTTCTCCCCGGTTCGCACGGACAGGCCGCTAGCAGGGTGCCGTGGCCATCGGTCCTGTGGGCAGCCACTGGGTGGTGGATCATGTGGCAGCGGGCCTCCAGCAAGGGGAGGCCATTGGACAGGTGGGGGGCCACTGTATGGTGGCTCCTGGCGTGAACCGTCATGAGAACCGCGGGTCACAGCAGCACTACCGTCCGGCAATGGTGGGCCGCCAGGCTGTTGCCGGTGGATAGCAGCGGTGCCAATGGACGACTGCGTGCGGTTTGTTTCGGAATGGCGATGAGGCTGATGTGACTGGTGGCCAACTTTGCAGTTGACTTTGTGGCTGTCCTTTTGGGGGATCTTGCGTTCGTCGTAATGCCGACTCCAGTTTTCGGACAGCAGCATCACAAGCACCTTTTACATTATCTCCGCCAGGTCGTTGCTGGCGTGTTTGCTTTGTGTGTGGCAATTGCCTCTGGCTACGAGGAAGGAAGGAAATTATTCTCCTCAGAAGGATCGCCAGTCCTCTTTGGTTTAGATGTACCACATCGGAGAAGAGCTGCTTCAGCTTATGTCGGGGTTGCTTCACGCTGAAAGTGGGCTCCAGCAGATATACAAAGCCATAGGAAGAGCACATGCTGCTTAGCATTTGGTTGGTGTCTTCTATGGCTTTGTTCACTGTTTAGAGGGAGAATGGAGATGAAGGCTATGGCAGCTTTGGAGAAGACCTTCACCGGTTGCTTGGCTAGCGCCAGGAAGGTGACAGTGACCAGCTACTAGTCATAGTTAGTGTCCGAACAGTCGTTGTGCCAATGTGGACAATAACATGACTAGTGTCCTCTCGGGGTGACTAGTTGGTCAGGCTAGCTGAGAAATCACCGGCCGTAGCTCCCCCAACCGTCCTGACATGGATTTTGCCGTTTTGGTCCAGCCTTCGTCTGTCCACATAGCACAGATTGGAATCACCATTGAGGAGGGCAGCTAGGCTGCCTCCCTTAGGGAGTCGCAATGAAGGAGGAACCTGTCTGGATCTGTTCACTCGGATGTCAGGTATGGTGCTGTCGGCAGAGCGATCAGCGGCTGTTTTGTTTGTAGACAGCTGCTTTGATTGTTCCGAGTTGAGGGTGGAAGAGTCAGTGGTCGTGTCAGTGGTGGTGGAGAGAAGGGATGCTGTACGTTTATCGGTCGGAGGGGTCTGGGGCATCGGTAGAAGGCCTGTTTGGGTCTGTCCATCTAGCTTCTGTGCAGAGAGAGAGAGAGAGAGAGAGAGAGAGAGAGAGAGAGAGAGAGAGAGAGAGAGAGAGAGAGAGACAGACAGACAGACAGACAGACAGACAGACAGACAGACAGATAGACAGAGACAGACAGACAGAGACCCTTACCTGGATCGGTTCGTACCAACACCACCGGCAAAGCAGCAGCTACACACTGGAAGCGTGTCGTCCTCAGTTCCGAGTTCTTCCGCCCGCTCTTGCGCTGTGGGGCTCCGCTGCTCCGGTAGAACCCAGCGAACAGAACTCTTGTCTCCGCCTTGTCCGCTAGCGTCCGTCAGAGGCCCAGGCTGCATGCAGTCAGAGTCCACGCACATCGTCGTCTGGAGGATTTTACCGGAGTCCACGGACATCGATGTCTTGGGAAGTTTGCCAGAGTCCGTGGACTTTGATGTTCCGGGCACTTTACCAGAGTCCACGGACATCGTAGTATGGAGGATTTTACTGGAGTACACGGACATCGATGTCCTGGGAAGTTTGCCAGAGTCCGTGGACTTTGATATCCCGGGCACTTTACCGGAGTCCACGCACGTCGTCGTCTGGAGGATTTTACTGGAGTCCACGGACATCGATGTCCCGGGCATTTTGGCAGAGTCTGTGGACTTTGACGTCCCGGGCATTTTACCGGAGTTCACGGACATCGTCGTATAGAGGATTTTACTGGAGTCCACGGATATCGATGTCCCGGGCATTGTGCCAGAGTCCGTGGACTTTGACGTCCCCGGCACTTTACCAGAGTCCACGGACATCGTCGTATGGAGGATTTGGCCGGAATATTGACCAAGCTGGACCTTGGCTCTGGTAGAAAAGTGCTTGTCCACGTCCAGCTGAGGAGGTCCGCCTGGGCTTTGAGCTGCAGGTGCGGGGCTGTTGGTGGTTTCTGTTGTGGGGATGGCGTGGATGGAGAGAGAGAGCGGACTTTCATGCTCAGCCAGCGAGAAAAGCTTTGGCTGTCCCCTCAAGTCGCCTCTCGGTTCACTCGACGATTGTTTTTGCGCTGACCGCGTTTCCAGAGATGCAGGCGATTCTAGCAGGCGAAAGCAATTGTCCTCGTTGCTGTTCGACGCTCCTGCCATCGCTGTGGCTAGACACGGCCGCTTCCGTGTGCTTGGAGTTTTCTCATCAGCAGAGGCTGTCGTCACTTCCGTCAGGCCACTTCCTGTTTCCAAAGCCGGTCCTGGAACCGTCATGTCCACTTGCTCCGACAGTGACGGAATCCGCTCTGACGTCAAACACCCCCGTGACGTCGTTTCTGCTCTAGTTTCCTCTCCGTCTTCAACCGTCACCCGACGGGTCTTCGCCCGCAGCATGACGACAACGGCGACGAGGGACACGATGCTGACGACGCAGCTCAGAAAGAAGGTGCCCACCGCCAAGTCCACGATGTCGTGCTGCACGTGACATCCGTGCTCCTCCTGCTGACCGCCGGACAGCGCCAACTCCAGCAGGAGTGGGAGGCAGCTGAGGAAGCCGGTCAGCGCGATGGCCGCCGTTTTGACCCAAAGCCGGACCCGGCTCTGGATGAACGGTCTGTGTAGGTTCCTCACTCGGTACACCTTGTCCACTCCCTGCAGACCGACCACCAGCACGGAGAAAAGGATCAGCACCGACTTGACGGACAGAAACGTTAGACACAGGGTGTTCCCCGAGTCCACTTGCAGCAGGAACAAAACGTCGAGGGGCGACGTGATGCAGATCAGCACGTGCGACACGCTCTGGCTGATCAGGAAAAGGGGAAGGTCGCCGCCTCGGACTGGCCAAGGGGCCGCGAGGCTGTTCCTTTTTCCTCCCTCTCTTCTAAGCGCGAGGTGGAGGAGGAGGAGGTTGGGTGGAACAGCCACGATGGAGAGCAGAGTGACGCAAAGCAACAACAGCACCATCCCCACCTCCATGGCGCCGTCATTTGACGTGACGTCATCCGATCTCGGAGTTAACGACGACAACGTCACGTTTTCCATCGCGACGGCATTCATGATGCTTTTGACCACACACGTATTGTCACAGCACTGAAACAAAGGACGTCAGCTAGGACAAACTGAGCCAGAAAAATATGGCAGGGCATGTAGATGACAGTTCGATATATCAGGGCGGAGCGGGTATGGGCTTCCTCGAGCGCTCTGAAACATTTTTGATATGATTTGCACAAGAGTAAACATCGTACCGAAGCCGGACCACGTTAAGTTTTGTTGTTTTTGTCGAACCTTTTGTAGTTCTAGTGTAAATAAAAAGAACAGTAACAATACATTCTGTTCAGAATTTTCGGCTTTCTTGATACCTTTCTCAGTGAACTGTGACTGGAGAATGCTGAGCGTCACAAATACATACGTAAATTAAATCCAGTTCATTACTCTCTCTCTCTCTCTCTCTCTCTGTATTTCTCTTCACAACATTTTTAGTTCATGGAAATATGTACGCTTACAGGATTATTTGACTGTAGTATAGGGTATTTGAGCTGGATTAAAGTATCTTTTTGTTCAGTTTTATTATCTGTATCAAAGCGAAGGTGGTTACTGTTGTTGTAGCGTTTTCCAGCTGAACACCCTGGGGTCATCAGATATACGCAATTGTAATTCTGAGGAATGCGTTCCATAAGGTGAGCGGAGTGCGTGTGCGACCGTTTTCATTATGTCGCCATATCGGTAGTCACACGCCGTCTTCGGAGTAAAAGTGAAAGGAATCTGAAAAGTTTAAACTGACACATGTCTTGGTGTTGTTGTTTGTCGATACATGTGACTGTTCTCAACAAACAAAGGGAAGTAATTACGCTCGACAGACGTCACACTAACGACAAAGGACACGACAACCAAGACTTCAAACGCCTACGATAACTGTCACCTGTTCTGCGAGTAGACACAAGGTACGCCAACTCCACCAGAGGGTAGACCGGGTTACGATTAAAAAACTTGACCAATATTTGAAGAAGCCGACAGATCTTTTAAAACTGATTGTCAACTAAGATAACGTTATACCCTGCTCTGTTGGATTTTGGCAGCATAAGTTACAGATATGCATTACAGATTGCAACTGGAGTTTAGCCAAAAAATGCTCGAAAGAGATTCGATTGTTAGTGCTTCACTGGAAAATTCTCCATAATATGTATCCAACAAACATACTACATAGAATGGGAATATCTGAAAATAGAAACTGTAAATTCTGCACATATGAAATTGATTACATTGAACATTTCTTTTGGTCTTGTGGTAAAATTAATTCAATTTGGAAAAAAAAGTCGAGGAATATGCAAGTATTAAATTTGATAAATTAATCAAATTAAAACTAAAGGACGTTTTATTTGGATATAATGAAACGGAGAACAGCAGTGACGTTCTAGACATCAATCATGTTATCCTAATAGCAAAAATATGTATTAGTAAATACAGATATGGTAAATACTTTGATCTATTCCATTGATTTGAAAGAGAACTAAGTTTGAGAAATGCATAATAATTAATCGTATAAATTGTGTCCATATGCAGCCTCTTAAAAAAATGTCCATAGCAACTTTGAGCTATATATTTTACATACTTATAAATTATACGTTTGTGTAGAACTGTGCATTTGTAAGAATTTGACCAAAAATATACACACAAAAACGAAAGAACCAATGAAGAAGACCTATGAACCACAACGAAAAAGAAAAAGAAAAGGAAAAAAAAAAAAAAAAAGGAAAAAGAAAACAAGTTTTAAAAAAGGGGGGGGGGGGGGGGCGAGGAGGGGGGGGGGGGGGGGAGTAACAGATCTGTTTGCAACTGAGGTTCAAAAACAAACAAACAAACGAAAAACAGGCATATCCTGCATTACGTATCTATTCAATTTATTGCACCATTTCCTGTCATTTTTAAGTGAACAATAAAGCTTTTTCTAAATTAAATTGAATTTATCTTAAAAAACAAACAAACAAACAAACAAACAAAAAAGCAACAAAAAAAAGCAGTAGCAACAACAACTATTCTCTCTTTCTGTTTACACCACTACCAGTTTCAAGAGAAAAAAAGGTATTTTACGCTACATCGAGGAATTGTATCAGAGCAAAAAATCTGATGTCCTTACCACCGATGGTTCTCGCACACTCGCCCACCGTCGCTGTTGGAATCAACAGTGACACACTCGTTCGATGGACGAAAAAAACAGCCTGAAGGGGGGTGGCCAGTACTGACAGAAACTGCTTGCAACGAGAGATAGAGACAGAGGCAGGCAAATGCAGAACCTGAGTGAGTAGCATACACTCGTACCACTCACAGTGCAAGGCACACAGGCGGTACCTCGCATTGATCTGCTGGAATGTGTCAAGTGACAGTAATGGCGCTACTTCCGTGTGGAAGACATATTCTTTTAGGGATGGGGGTATTCAGATGAACAAGTAGAACAGCAAAGGTAAAGGTACAAAATTAAATAAAAATATATGCAAAATATAGCGCCAGATATCACGAGGCGCCATTCAAACCTCTGCCAAACCGACGAACTTGTTCGCACGCACGCACGCACGCACGCACGCACGCACGCACCCCCCCCCCCCCCCACACACACACCACACATCTAGCATCTAACAGACGAAATTGTTTTTCAATATTGAGGTTTTATAACTGTCTGCCCCGTAAGGCCCAGCTAGCGTTAAACTTGAGAGCTATGGGAAAACTGACCACCAGAGAGCATCGGCTGTATCTTACACAGGGACCTGCTCTCCATTCAAGTCTTACCATGTGTGATCACTTCAGTTCCATCTGTCGAGCTTACCTAGAACTCCGTAGGACCGTTTCTGTCCGTCCTTTGTTCACAACACAGACAGCTGCTGAACTTGCTTCTCGCGTATTTTGTCTGCGATTGACTGCTGCAATTCCCTCCTGGCTGGAATTATCTTAGGAGACATGCAAAACCCTGCTGCCTGGCTGATCTTCCGTAATAAACAACAAACAAACAAGCAAAAACAAACATCATGACTATGTCACTCCTCTCCCGAAGAAACTCCACTGGCTTCTTATTGCAGAACGAATTCTTTACACTGGCAACTCATTCATTCATTCCGGTACTTTGTTGG
>JABMCL010003104.1:60000-62500 GCA_018857735.1 Alviniconcha marisindica
ACGCTTACACTTTCAGTCAACACAGCCATCACCATCCAATCACAGCAATTGTAACATGTGTCAGGCACGATGGTTGGGTGTTCCCAGCTGTCGGTAGCGTCCTCTGAGTCTAGCGAAGTTGGCGATTTGAACGCTGGTGTTGTTGGTGCTGCCGCTGCTACTGTTGCTGTTGGTGCTGCTGCCGTTGTCGTTGCTGTTGCTGGTGTCGCTTCTGCCGTTGTAAGGGATGCTGCCCTTGTTGCTGTTCTTGTCGGAGGCCGAGGCCTCCTCGGCCTCACGGAGAACGTTGTAGAGTTCGGCCTCTGAAGGCCAGGAAGTGAAAGAACAGCAGCTCTCGCTCCTCACCATGGAATCCATTTCATCACTGCAGAGAGAGACAACACCGGAACAGTTATAATAATAATAACAACAGTAAACCTATTTCTGACGCGCCAAATCCCTCTATGATACATGCGTGAGGCTCAAAGCGCTAGTTAGTGAGTTCTCTCGTTGCAAAACATTGATATGTTTTTGCGACTGCAAAACAAGTGTATATTCAAATATAATAATAATAATAATTATAACTATTATAACTATAATAGTAATAACTATTTTAATATTACTATTATAAAGGATGTTTCTGACGCCCCACCTGGGATGAATTCAAGGTTCTTACAAAAGGTACTGAAGATTAAGGGAGGTGGGTGGTTGGGGGGGGGGGAGGGAAGGGGAGGGAAGGGGAGGGTTGTATATGTGTATATTTGTGCACATCGTCCCTTTTTTTCCTTTGTCCCGCTCTCTTCCCTTCCTTTTCATTTCTTCTTTTATTTTAGACCAGGCGCGCGCGCGCACGCACGCGCGCACGCACGCACGCACGCACGCACGCACGCACGCACACACACACACCACGCACACACACACGCACACACTACCGCACGCACGCACGCACGCACAGCACAGCACACACGCACCACGCACGCACGCACGCCGCACGCACGCACGCACGCACGCACGCACGCACACACACACACACACACACACACCACACACACACACACACACACACACACACACACACACACACACACACACTGACTGATAGCTGTTGTCAAAACTGTTCATGAATGACAGTGAGCTGGATCCAGTGACACAGTCACTGCCCCCACTAAGCATAATCCTCCCCCTCCCCCACCCCCAAGCACCCCCACCAAACGAAATCCTCCCCTAAACCCCATCCCACTCCCCTCAAAAGGAGAGAGAGAGAGAGAGAGAGAGAGAGAGAGAGAGAGAGAGAGAGAGAGAGAGAGAGAGAGAGAGAGAGACACACACACACACACACACACACACACACACACACACACACACACACACACACACACACACACACACACACACACACACACACACAGACAGAGGAACAGACAAACAGAGAGAGAGAGAGAGAGAAGGACAGACAGACAGACACAGAGAGCTAAACAAATCAAAAGCAAACAAACCAAACTGACCTGTAGCTGTTTTCCAGACTGTACATGGAGGGCGAGCTGGAGCCACTGCCGCAGTTCCGGCGCCAGGAACTGCCCCAGGTGGGCTGCTCGGGAATGCCCCGCATAGCGTTGAAGAAGCGGCGGCTGTTCAGGATGTCGTTGCGGATGCGGTTCACCTCATCGTCCAGGGACGTCAGCTCGTGGCGCAGTCCTTGCAGCGTGTGCACCAGGCGTTGCTGTGAGACCACTAAGAGGTGAGCCTTCTGACTGGACACTACCTGCAGAACGGAGAGAGTTCAGTGCTATGAGACCACCAAAAGGTGACTGCTGATGTGATATCACCTGGAGGACATAGAGTTCACTGCCGTGAGACCACCAAGAGGTGAGCCTTCTGATTGGATATCACCTGGAGGACAGAACGTTCACTGTTGTGAGACCACCAAGAGGTGGGCCTTCTGACTGGACGTGATCTGGAGAACAGAGAGATTTTACTGCTGAGACCACCAAAACGTGGGCTTTCTGATTGAGCATCACCTTGAGAACAGAGCGTTCACTGTTGTTGTTGGCTGTAAAGCTAACTCTAATTGGGTGTTAGATAATTCACTGCCGTAATGCCAACGTTGATTGGATATTACCTGGATGACAAAGAATTTACTGATGTAAGGCCAGCTTTGACGTCGTCGTCTTAAATGAGACGCGAATTCTCTCACGAAAGGTTACAAAAAATAAATATAAAAAAATAAAAAATAAAAAATCAATAGGTTTAATCAAATAAAATGGTCAGGCTCTTGTGATATCCTACATTTCATTTTTATTGGCAGAATCATTTCATTCTTAAAGCTGACAAATGTGGCGTTGATCGCTCTTGGTGGGAAGAGTGTCACAACGGTACATAAATGCGAGGAGAAAGATAACCAGAAGAAGATGAATGTATCTAAATTATTCTCAACACCATGTCAGGTGTATTGATTAGGCTACATTAGAGCAACTGAAGAAGAAAAAGAAGAAGAGATGGAGGAGAGGCATTCTTGGATTTT
>JABMCL010003104.1:80000-87349 GCA_018857735.1 Alviniconcha marisindica
GAGAGCCGAAGCAGATTCGAACCGAGGTCCTTCTGCGTACCAGCCTAACGCCCTAGCGTTAGGCCAAACCGGCTTACAATGCTGAGCGTAGGTAGGTAGGTAGTGTTGCTTAATGTCCTCGGATGTCGGTTGACATATTAGGGACAAGCTTAGACCAATGCGTGAGCATGGTTCAATATAGCTTTACGTCCACGGAAACCAGAAGGCTCGTTAGGACGGACAGCCCAGGACGGCCACCTCGACTCTCACACAGCTCCTGAACTATGAGTGGTGCTGAGCGTTGCCGATCATGGACCTACATACACAAGTCCTTGCTGCTACACGACCATGTCCAAGCGCCTGTGCTGACGTGCAGGTTGTAACGAAAGCGGGAGCTAGATATCCGGTACAAGTAAACCGGCCGGTAGAGTCACGACTGTCAACCACTGCCGATGTCAGGTTTGAAGCTCAAACGACCTCGTCGAATAAAGCTGTGAAAATTTGCACTGACTTACTTACTTACACTTTGCTTAATGTCCTCAGATGCTAAAAAGCACGTCAGGGACAATCTGTAGAACAGTCTCGTCTTGGATATAAAATAGCTGAAACATGGGGAGGCGGGGGGGAGGGGTGGGGTGGGGAGGAGAGGTGGGCTTGGTCCACTTTCGGATCGGTCCACTTGCGGATTAATACAAGGATCGGGATATAAAATAGCTGATTTTTTACAATCTTTTTTTTTTATCCCGTCCCTAATAAGCCGTACGGTTTCTGTGGACGTTAAGCACCATGTTTACTTACAATCTTTTTTTTTATGAATGATGTCAGAGCTCAGGAGCTGTGTGAAAGTCGAGGTGGACGTCCTGGGCTCCCGTCCCTAATAAATCTACGGTTTCTGTGGACGTAAAGCAACACTTCAACAACAACAAATAAATGAATCAACATGCAACGACTTTTAAAGACAGCGTTAGAATGAGTTAATAAACAAATGAAAAAGACATATATACGTACGACAGTGGCAATCTCGGTCACTCCCATGATGTATATGTTGTTGAAGAGCGTTAGTTACACGCAATTTACACACTTACACCTAGACTACACACGCACACTGTGCTGTCAGTTCGGTCTAACCGATTCGCTCGCCTGAACTTGCGGCTCAACTGCGAGAGTTGTTGTGAAGTCTCCAGGCACGCTGTTCAGTCAACAGGCGCTTGATACGGGGCAAACTGTATAGTGTTGTTACACCTGTACTAGTAAGGAAAGAGTCCGAGGTGAGCCAGACAGTGAGCCGGTTTGGCCTAGCGGTAAGGCGTTAGGCTGGTAAGCGGAAGGACCTCGGTTCGATACCGCTTCGGCTCTCCTTTCTCTTCAAAAAGGTTGTGGTTGTGGACACTGTCTTCTGACTTTGTCCATCACTTCCTACTGAAACATTAAAATGGCTCTCATCGCTGCCCATCTTAACGCAGGTGTCATTCTGGTGGTGACAGTGTAGCGATAGGTATATAATCTCCCTCTCCCCCCCCCCCATACCCCCTCCTCCCCCCCCTTCTCCCCGTCCCTAATAAGCCTTATGGTTTCTGTGGACGTTAAGCACCATGTTTACTTACGTGAGCCAGATTAATGGTTAGCTGACATGACATGAAGGGCCTGTGGCATTCGCCGCAGCAAAAACCGAGACGGGAACAGATCAGTACTGCTCCGGTGAATGTTACCACTTCACAATACAATACAATAGTTTTACGACCTCACTCGTACCACCCACGCAAACATTTTTCTTCGACATTTTCTTTCTATATGGTGGAGAAAGCCAGATTTCTGTCGGGGTACACCAGCGAATTTTGCCTCAGTTTAAGTTATCAATTTCGAGAGAAAAACAAACAACCAAACAAACAAAATCCTGATATACCCACGCAGAGGTATGTCGGCTATAACGTAACATATTTGCTAGTAGGCTGAAGCCTACTGAATTTTTGTGTGCAGTTTTTGGAAAAAAAAGAAACACATACACAAACTTCACACACACACAAACTTCACACACACACACACACACACACACACACACACACACACACACACACACACACACACACACACACACACACACACACACACACACACACACACACTGCCCTGATCAGCACCGAATAACCATAAAAGAAATAAAACAAAAAACCGACTTTACAAGGGGCAATCCAGAAGTTCTGCAGTTGCATCAGCTAAAACACAACAACAACAGACAAACAAACAAAAAACAATCTACAGCAACGAAATCTTGAGGGATTTTCAAAGTACTCTTCCTTGTTATCCACACAGAGTTGCAGTCGCCTTAGCCAGTTTTGGCAGGTGTTGTGGTACTCCAAAGGTATCACATCAAGTCGGGAGCAGCATTATCCTGACAGGTGTTCTTGTGGTACTCCAAAGGAGGTATGACATCAAGTCAGGAGCAGCATTATCCTGGCAGGTGTTGTTGTGGTACTCCAAAGGAGGTATCACATCAAGTCAGGAGCAGCATTATCCTGACAGGTGTTGTTGTGGTACTCCAAAGGAGGTATCACATCAAGTCAGGAGCAGCATTATCCTGGCAGGTGTTGTTGTGGTACTTCAAAGGAGGTATCACATCAAGTTGGGAGCAGCATTATCCTGGCAGGGGTTGTTGTGGTACTCCAAAGAAGGTATCACATCAAGTTGGGAGCAGCATTATCCTGGCAGGTGTTGTTGTGGTACTCCAAAGGAGGTATCACATCAAGTTGGGAGCAGCATTATACTGAAGTAGATTATCCGTTCCGTGCTGCTGTCTCTATCCGTCTCAAGTCTCAGTTTGCTGCCCGTTTCAAGTTGTGTAAATTAAGCTTTGTATAGTCGGGTGCCTGTGTGTGTGTATGCGCTTAGAATAGTCTCTATGGACAAGATTTTGCACTTTATAAATACTTTAAATTATTAAGTAAGTAAAATGTTCTTGTGGTTCCCACATCATTTGGTCGCTGCTCCTGGACAGCGGAAACAACTTTTACCAGCACTGTTTCTGTGTAGCAGCAGGATGGTCATTGTCTTCTCTGTCTTCTCGACCACCCTGCAATATCGTTGAAAACTATTGGGCGATTCAGTGAAGCTGGTTTACACGAGTGAATGCCCTTTGTAATCGTTCACGCAAGAAGTCGCGAGAGGTCGCAGCGTCATTTCCGGGCCGATTTCTGAGTAGCCGTTGCTTCACGCTGTGCATAACAATGGAAGTTGAACCTAGAATTACGAATCAGTACAAATGCCACCACTGTTGCAGCTGCAAAATTACCGGGGAAAGGGAATGGAGGGTGAAAAAAAAACGTGTCTATGCGTCGTTTTTTGCTGACCAGAAGATCGCGATTTTGTGGTTGTGTGTGTGTGTGTGGGGGGGGGGGGGGGGGGGGGTGCGTTTTGGGGCATTCTAAAGCATGAGCAACAAGTTATTGCTTGTTGCCAGACACATTCTGACTACGGGCCTCTAAAAATGCCTTTAAAGTTGGCAGTGTAAAATTCGCAAATTCACTGTCACCGCCTTCCATTGTGAAGAAAGTACGCCGCACCGGAAGTAAACGCAGCCAAGGGACTTAAGCGATGCCGGGCAAAAGTCAAGGGAATTAACAACCCCGCCTGAACAAGAGCCGCTTCCTGCTCTCAAATCCAGGTCTGAGGACTGCTGGTACTGGTCTGCCCCTGGCTTCATCGATCCTCACCAGGCTTGCCCGTTTTGAGGGCATGTCACAGAAGCTTATGAAAGTTTTATTTCCTGGGACTTCAGTCAGTCTTTGGATCCTTGCGGTTCAAACATGGCAAGCGGCATGTCTGTTCAGCAAATCTCACTCTCTCCATATTTTGTGCCATCCAGGGTCAGGTGGTGACAGTGTAGCGATAGGTATATAATCTCCCTCTTCCCATCCCTTCTTCCCGTCCGGGCATTAAGATTGGCAGCGATGAGAGCCATTTTAATGTTTCATTATTTGTGAGGGACAATGTCACAAGGCAGTGTCCACAGAGTATCTCTCTCTCTCTGGTTTCTGTGGACGTTAAGTGATGGACAAAGTCAGAAGACAGTGTCCACAAACCACAACCTTTTTAAAGAGAAAGGAGAGCCAAAGCGGTATCGAACCGAGGTCCTTCCGCTTACCAGCCTAACGCCTTACCGCTAGGCCAAACCGGCTAACCTCCTCAATGTAAGTAAGTAAGTAAATATGGTGCTTAACGTCAACAGAAACCGTACGGCTTATTAGGGACGGGGAGAGAGGGGGGAGGGGGTATGGAGATGGGGAAGAGGGAGATTATATACCTATCGCTTCATTGTCACCATCAGAATGATTCCTGCATTAAGATGGGCAGCGATGAGAGCCATTTTAATGTTTCAGTAGGAAGTGATGGACAAAGTCACAAGACAGTGTCCACAAACCACAGACTTTTTTGAAGAGAAAGGAGAGCCGAAGCGGTATTGAACCGTGGTCCTTCCGCTTACCAGCCTAACGCCTTATCGCTAGGCCAAACCGGCTCACACATCCTCAATGTACCTCTGGTGGAGTTTATGTACCTTGTATTTACATGCATGCCAGGTGAGTTACCGTAGGCGACTCGGGTCTTTGTTGTTGTACTTGTGTTACGTATTTCGAGCGCTAATTAACTCCCTTGTTTGTTGATTTAACATATGACTCGGCGTTAAACAAGCTTAACAAGAAGAACAAACTTTCTGGGTACGTTCTACCAAATATTCTACAGCAAGTCTTGTAGTGTTCTTGGTTCTATCAAAGATTGCACAGCTTGTACCAAAGATTCTACAGCAAGTCTCGTAGTGTCCCTGGTTCTACCAAAGATTGCACAGCTTGTACCAAAGATTCTACAGCAAGTCTTGTAGTGTCCCTGGTTCTACCAAAGATTGCACAGCTTGTACCAAAGATTCTACAGCAAGTCTTGTAGTGTCCCTGGTTCTACCAAAGATTGCACAGCTTGTACCAAAGATTCTACAGCAAGTCTTGTAATGTCTCTGGCTCTACCAAAGATTCTACAGCAAGTCCTGTCGTGTCTCTTGTTCTACCAAAGATTCAACAGCAAGTCCTGTAGTGCTCCTGGTTCTACCAAAGATACTGCAGCAGCAAGTCTTGTATCTCTGGTTCTGTCAAAGATACCGTGCTGCAGCAAGTCTTGTACTGTCCCTGGTTCTACCAAAGATACTACAGCAAGTCTTGTATCTTTGGTTCTATCAAAACACCGTGCTGCAGCAAGTCTTGTACTGTCCCTGGTTCTACCAAAGATACTACAGCCAGTCTTGTAGAATCTCTGGTTCTGCCAAAGATACCACAGCAAGTCTTGTACTGTCCATCCTGGTTCTACCAAAGACTGTACATCTAAAGCTGTAGCTATGCGATCTTTGGCTGCGATCCAGAACCCGGGGAATATGAAGCAGATGGGAACTTTCAGTGCCGCGTGGGCATGCCGGCTAAATATTACTGACGCCATGTTGCACACTCAGTGTCACTGAAAGCGGAACCCGGCCGAGGTCCAGTTAATTGAGTCACTCGTCTTACACTGACTCAATTGCTGCGGGATTATGTTTACAGGTGAACAAAACACACAGCAGTAAATTCCAGCATTAGTGGCGTGTACTCCCGTCAGACATAGAAAGTTGCACCCCCTCCCCTCCCGGCCTCCTCGGCCGAGAACTCAGCATTACGTACGTGCTGAATTTTTCTGTCTTTATGGGAACTAGCCTCCTGAAACCTTTTGTCCGCTGAAGAGAACGGCCTTTCTTCATTGCCCAACAGGCTGGCGACAGAGACAATTATTTTACTCAGCCGTGAGTAACACGAAAAGTTAATTATTTGGACGTCCCTTCCAAGTACTGTTTTTACATACTGATGAGTTGAATACCATTTCCGGCACACACTTCACACACACACACACTGTGACTGACACACAATTTAAAATACAAAAGCTACTGATTTAAAAAAGAAACACACAGACACAGAATTAAAAATACAAAAGCTATTTTAAAAAGAAACACACACACACGGCACAATTTGTTTTTGTTTTTTTAGTTTTTTAATAGGGGGCTGGGGAGGGGGTCGCTGGCAGACGCCGGGGAAGGTGAGAGGGGACACAATCTGATGATGATGAAGTGTTGCTTAATGTCCTCAGATGTCGGCTGACATATTAGGGACAAGCTGTGACCCGCAATGCCGAAGCATGGTTCAATAAATCTTTACGTCCACGGAGGCTCGTTAGGACGGACAGCCCAGCGGGACGGCCACCTAGACTCTCACACAGCTCCAGAACTATGGACACAATCTGGTCAGCATGAGCGTTTTATAGCATCCTTCCAGATGTGACAGTCTGCTACTTTGTGTATTTTTTTCCAATTTTATTTCTAACTACTGGTCAGTTGTGGTACTGTCCTGGGATTTAACCCACAAAAACACGCAGACAAGCAAACAGGCACACGCATGTCGCGTCATTGACACTGACCCTAGCTCGCTCGACACAAACACACGCGGTTCGCCCCGTCCGCGTATAAAACTGACATACGCCTTTGCACAAAGACATAAATCTGACAAAAACATACCTGTAATTCTCGCCAAAACTGCTACTGCCGCCTTGCCATTTCTGCGCCATTAATTTCAAAGTGTTCAATCTAAATGAACAAGACCTGCCGTCAGCCCCACCATGTCACTGACTGAGTAGAGAAAGGCATCACATGTTCAGTCAAAGCTGCACGAACAGCACGGGCCAAATGGAGCTGCCTCGGGTCTGACCAGCCACAGGCGCCCGATACTGTGAAAAAAATTGTTACGGGTATACAAGGTGGAAAGTTGTCAACAGCAAAGAAGATTCAGTTCTTGCAAGCACCTGTCGCTAGTTTTGTTTGTGAACTCTTTTCAGTTTTTTGACAGTTAAGGTCAGGCACCACTGAATAGAGCTGCTTGTCTTTTTCTCTCTTTGCCGGCAGTTTTCACTGGTCGCCATTGTGATTCAGTAACATGCATCCATCCGTTATGTACAATATACTTTAACTCACCTATTTATACTTTTCTTTGCATAATTCAGTAACACCAAGATTCCTGGCTTGTGGGCGAAATTATAGTAGCAGACGATATTGGCGGCCATTTTGTTTTTTGATTGCCGGCTTTACAGCCGCAATGACGTTTTTATTTATAATTTTGTAAAACTTCAGAAATTAGGTATTTATTGTAATTTTATATATTTATAGCTAGTATTTATGATGTAGACTTTCAAAATATTTTATAGAAGTAGGAACAGGGCTTAGATTAGATGGATTTGGGATTTGCAGATTTAATCGGTTGCAGAATTTTGATTCTGGCGCCGAATTTGTGTGTGTGTTTGTTATCCAGGCTTATTTC
>JABMCL010002276.1:0-2500 GCA_018857735.1 Alviniconcha marisindica
CGACAGATTCTTGAAGGATTCTCCAAATAGCTATCTGATCGTTTTTGCTTCTCGTCTTCCTTCCTTTGGGTCCGCGCCCTCTATCGTGCCCTTTTTCCCAAAACAGAGAGAGAGGGGAGAGAGAGAAAAAAGAGAGAGGGGGAGGAAAAAAAATTTTTTTCCTGTCACGTTTGGCATGCACAAGGTTTCTATTCTGAGAGTCTTTCTGAATGAAATATCTGTCGATTTTTGTGGCTTTCGGGCAAAATTTTGGCTTCAGAAAATGACTATAGCCTGAAATACTTCTGTCTGTCTTTTCTGTCCCCTGTTTTCCTGTCTGTCCCTGTCTTTCTCCTCTCTCTTTTCTTCTTCTTTTCAAACCCTCTCTCTCCCCTCTTTTCTCTCTCTCTACCATCTTCTCTCTCCTCTTTTTAAAATTTTCCAGTTCTCCCCTCTTTTTCTCCCCCCTCTTTCCCCCCTTCTTTTTTTTTTTCTTTGAAAAAAAACAAAAAGCAAAAAATGTTGCTGAAAAACAACCCAATAAAACCATCTAAAAAATTTTTTTGTTTTTTTTTTTAAATCAGCTTCCTTTTTTCCCCCCCCCCCCCTACCCCCCCCCCCCCCACACACACACCCTTTCTCCCCTCCCTTTTCCAACCCTCCCTTTCCCCCTTCTTTCGTTCTGTTTTCGGTGAGTCTCCATAAAGTTCATCTTTCTTCAGCCAAATCAATCTTCTTCCTATTTTCCAGGCGCCCCCCCCCCAAACCTCTCCCCCCCCCCCCTCTTTTTTGGTACCCCTCTCCCCCTTCCCCGCCCCCCGGGCTTCTTTCTTCTGTTTTCTTTGAGTCTCCATAAATTTTCTTTTTTTGTCAAATCAATTTTCTTCCTATTTTCCAGCGACCCCCCCCCCCCCCCCCCCCCATCTCTCTCTCTCTCTCTCTCTCCTCCCTTTTCCCCTCTCTCTCTCTCTCTCTTTTCCCTCTTCCCCTCCCCCTTTTTTTCCCAAAAACACCTCTGCCCCTTCCTCCCCTCCCCCCTTTCCTTTTTTAAGGGGGGAATTTTCTTTCACCTTTTTCCTTTTTTTTTCCCCCTCCCCCCTCCCCCGTCCCCCGCTTCTTTCGTCCAGTTTTCGGTAAGTCTTCATAAGCCCATTTTTCCGAAATCTCCCGCTCCTGCGGTGTCCAAGTCTGGGCCGACGACCCAGCGCGAGTCTCTGGGCGTTACTATACCCGGTAACCATAGCTGACGACTTCACAGTCGTACGACGGAGTAGGAGGGATATCTGTCGCAAGCAGCGGGCGCGACGCTGTGTCGGGTCATCCCGAGGCACGTGAAGCAAGGAGAAACCGAGGGTAGGCAAGAGTGCTGATGGACTGTGCAGACGACAGGAGACGGACGGTTAGTGAGAGCGTTGGCGCTGCTTGCTGCTGTGCGGTGTCCGTGATTGTGCGGAGGAGATCCGTGGAGTTGGCGCGTCCGCCATTCCGTGCGCAGAGCAATCATGGGAGAGGCTAATTCTGAGGAGCAAGGTAACGTGTGTCTGCCTTACGTAGTGACTGAGTGTCTCTGTGTGTGTCCTCTCTGTCTCTGTCATTTCTCTCCCTCTCTCTCTCTCCGTCCCCCTGTCTTCTGGGGTTGTCTGGCTGTCTGTCCCCGTCTTCTGTTTTTTCTGGGCTCTCTCCTCTCTCTTCTTTTTCTCTCTTTTCTTCCCCTCTCCCCTCTCTCCTCTCTCCCCTCTTTTCTCCTAAACCCGACAATTTTACAAATAATTTTGTCGTTTTTGTCTTGTCTTTTTGTGGGGGTGTGTGTTTTGTTTTGTGTGTTTTTGTGTGTGTGTGTTTTGTTTTTCTCTCTTTTCTCCTTTTCTCCTTTTCTCTCCCCTCTCTTTTCCCCTTTTCTCTCTCTCTCTTTTTACCCCCATACCCCCTTCCTTTCCTCCTCCTTTTCTTTTGTTTCTTCCCGTCTGTTTTTTTGTTTTTTTCTTTTCTCTTTTTCTTCTCTCTCCTCTCTCTCTTTTTCTCTCTCTTTTCTTCCTCTCTCTCTCTCTGTTCCCCCAAACTTAAAAAATCCTTGTAAAAAAAAAGGGTTTTTGGGGGTTTAAAAACTCTCTCTCTCTCTCTCTCTCTCTTCCTTTCTTTTTTCTTCCTTTTTCTCTTTTTCTTTCTCTCTTCTCTCTCTGTTGTTTGTTGGGGGTTTTGTTTTTGTAAATTTTTTTTGGGTAAAATTTAATTTTATTTTACTGAAGGGTTTTTCCAAAGCCCCTTTTGACTTATTTTCTGTAATTTTTGGTTTTTTAGTAGTACTACCAAAACCCGAAAAAGGGTGTGAGTCGGGCCCTTTGGCTAATATCTTACCGTTTTGGGGAAATTAAAATTTTAATCAAACAAACTCTCCCCTCCCCTCTCCCCTCTCTTCCCTCCTCTCTCTCCTCTTCCCTCCTCTCTCTTCTCTTCTCTCTCTCCTCCCTCTGTCCGGTGTCCCCCGTCTTTTTTCTTTCTGTCTGTCCCGTCTGTCCCGTCC
>JABMCL010002276.1:7500-10000 GCA_018857735.1 Alviniconcha marisindica
TGCACGTCAGGTCAGGCGGCTGCATTACCAGCACTTTCATTCGGTTGTCCGGATGGTTTTCCGACATTGTGTGTGTGTGTGTGTGTGTGTGTGTGTGTGTGTGTGTGTGCGTGCGTGTGCGTGCGTGCGTGCGTGCGTGCGTGCGTGCGTGCGTGGGTGTGTGTGTGAGTGAGAGAGAGAGAGAGAGAGAGAGAGTGTGAGTGAGTGAGTGAGTGAGTGCGTGCGTGCCTGCGTGCGTGCTGCTGTGCGTGAGTGCGTGCCTGCGTGCGTGCTGCTGTGCGTGAGTGTGTGCGTGCGTGCGTGCGTGTGTGTTTTGTTAGGCGGCACGAGGGTGAGTTGTGGACAGCGATTGTGCGTTGGCCGCTGAGCGGTGGAGGCTATTCATTTGACGCTGAAGGGGGACTTAATTTGCTCTCTCTCGTCAGCCACGAGTGATGACGCAGCCTCGTCAAGGGGCAGCGATGGTAATCACGACCCTTCCGCCCCTGGCCGCTATCGGCCGTTGAAGGTACTGGCCGCCATCGGCGCTTGGGGTTAGGCCGCTGTTGGCACTTAGGTGTTCTGGCCGCTTGAAGGTACTGACTGCTATCGGTGCTTGAGGGTACTGGCCACAATCGGCCATTGAAGGTACTGGCCACTATCGATGCTTAAAGGTACTGACCGCTTGAAGGTACAGGCCGCTATCGGTGCTTGAGGGTACTGGCTGTAATCGGCCATTGAAGGTACTGGTCGCTATCGGCGCTTCTCGTGGGCACTCCGAACTCTGTAATTCAACCAATGCACAAAGTCCAAAATGCTGCTGCACGCCTCATTCTCAGAGCTCCACGCCATCAAAACTGCACACCTCTCCTACAGCAACTCCACTGGCTCCCAATTTCTGAGCGAATAAAATACAAAACTGCTTGCATGTGTTACAACGCAATCACAGGTTCCGCTCCTCTTTTCTTTCTGAGCTGCTACACCTTTGCAGTCCTTCCCGCTCTCTCCGCTCTTCGTCAGACACACGCATGCTCAAAATCCAACGATTCAACCGCAAAACCCGTGGCTTTCGCACTTTCTCACACTTTGGCCCCCACATCTGGAATAATCTCCCCAAGACATCAGGCACTCTGCTACTCTCTCTTCCTTCAAAAGCCAACGCAAGACATTTCTCTTCTCAGAATATTTCAGTTAAGCCACATTGTCCTTCACTCCTGTCAGTCTGTACAGTGTGTGTGTGTGTGTGTGGGGAGGAGGGGGGGCGGGGCGGGGGGGTGGGGTGCATCTTTTGCATAGTTATGCTTGAACCCTTCTTCTTTTCTTTTTTTGATAACGTTTTCCATCTCGATGTACATTATGTGTGTATGCTTGTTCAGCGCTTTGAGCCACAGGGTAGGCGCTTTACGAATTTTCATTATTATTATTATTAAAGTACTGGCCGCTGTCGGTGCTTAAAGGTACTGGCCGCTATTGACGTTTAAAGGTACTGGCCGCTATTGGCCATTGAAGGTACTGGCCGCTATTGGCCATTGAAGGTACTGGCCGCTATTGGCCATTGAAGGTACTGGCCGAAATCGGCGCTTAGGGGTACTGGCCACTATCGGTGCTGGAAGGTACTGGCCGCTATGGACGCTTGAGGGTACCGGTCATTATCTTTCTTCTCCCTCTTTCTCCCTCACACTCACTGTCTCTCCTTCCGTTGGCATTTAGGTGTACTCCCCCCCCCCCCCCCCCCCCCCCCCCCCCCCCGCCCCCCCCCCTTCCCCCCACCACCACCCTTCCTGCCCCTCCCTATCACACTCTTGAAAAAGTCAACTCTCGATCCTGAAATTCTGAAAAATTATAGACCTGTCTGTCTGTCTGTCTGTCTCTGTCTGTCTCTGTCTGTCTCTGTCTCTCTCTCTCTCTCTCTCTCTCTCTGTCTCTCTGTCTCTCTCTCTCTCTCTTTCTTTTTTTCTTTTTTCTTTTTCTTTAGTTTTTCTTCTTTTCTAAAGTATTGGAAAGAATCGCTCTATTTCAGCTCTCTGACCAGCTTCACGCAAACGATTTGTTCTACCCTAATTATTAGATTATCGGGCTGGCCATAGCACTGAAACAGCACTCCTCAAAAATTGTCAGCGACTGCTCAAGACGATACTAAACTTTTGCTCCTATCTCTTCTCGATCTGTCTGCCGCTTTTGACAGCACTGATCATTCCATTCTTTTGTCATGTCTCAACACTTCTTTTGGTCTTTCCGGTTCTTTTATCTCCTGGTTCCGCTCCTACCTCTCCGACTGCAGCCAAACAGTTTCTGTCAGTGGCTGTAAATCCCTTACAATTGTTCTCCAGGTTGGTGTCCCTCAGGGATCAGTTCTTGGGCCAGTCATCTTTATTCTGTACATTCATCCTCTCTATGCTATTGTCAGTCATCATTCTCTCTTTCATCACAGCTTCTCTGATGAGAATCAGCTTTATGCCTCAGCCCATCTCAGTCAGTGCTTGGCTCACCCACCATCTTTCTCCCTCTCCCAACTCTCTCT
>JABMCL010002276.1:20000-25000 GCA_018857735.1 Alviniconcha marisindica
TTTTTCTTTTTCTTAAGATGTATTTAAATTTGCCGCAATTATTTATATTCTTGTTTGACGTATTGAGTGTTGCTGTGCTTGTCATCAGGGACAGATTTGTAAAAAAAAAAAAGTCGACTTGTGCTTAAATCTTTATCCTTGTGTAATAAAGTATTATCGTATCTTATTATCTCTCTGTCTCTCTCTGTCTCTGTTTTGTCTCTGTCTCTGTCTCTCTCTGTCTCTCTGTCTCTCTGTCTCTGTCTCTGTCTCTCTCTCTCTCTCTCTCTCTCTCTCTCTCTCTCTCTCTCTCTCTCTCTCTCTCTCTCTCATCTCTCTCTCTCTCTGTCTCTCTCCTCTTTTCCTCTGTCTCTCTCTCTCTCTGTCTTCTGCCTCTCTTCTCTCTCTTCTCTCTTTCTCTTTCTCTCTCTCTCTCTCTCTCTCTCTCTCTCTCTCTCTCTCTCTCTCTCTCTCTCTCTCTCTCTCTCTCTCTCTCTCTCTCTCTCTCCTGTGTGTGTGTCTCTCTCTCTTTCTCAAACCTTGAATTTCAACGTCATGGGTGAAACGGACTGGCAACCAGCGAACTCTTTAAGCCATCCACTTCTTCCGCTAATCGGGGATCGAGGCTAACGAACACTAAATTGGTCAAGCGCATAGCACAGTCAATTCTCCCTCCCATCTCCCCCACCGTCCCCCCACCCCCCTTTCTTCCTTCTTTCCTTCCTTTCTTCCACCCCCACCCCCGCCCCACCTCTTCCTTCCTCTCCTCCCGCCTTCCGTTTCTTCTCGCGCAGATTTTCCGGGTAATTGGAATGTTGGCGAGTTACCCCGCTGGGTAAATCTCCTGTTTAAGACTTGACTGTCTTCAGGGCTGTTTCGGAGTGGTCGTTGTGTGTGGGAGGCGATGGAAGAGCGACGCCGCGGTGCAAGTGGTAGGTGGGTGGGTGTGCTGGCGTTTGGGGACCTGATTGCTGGTTGGGGTTTTGTTGTTTTCCTTTCTTTTTTTGTTTTTTTGCCTTGGTTCAGGTGGTAGGTGGGTGGATGTGTTGGCGTTTTTTTCCCTTGCCTTGGTTCAGGTGGTAGGTGGGTGGATGTGTTGGCGTTTGGGGACCTGATTGCTGGTTGGATTTTTGTTGTTTTCCTTCCTTTTTTTTTCTCCCCTTTTTTTCTCTCCTTGCCTTGGTTCAGGTGGTAGGTGGGTGGATGTGTTGGCGTTTGGGGACCTGATTGCTGGTTGGATTTTTTGTTTTCCTTCTTTTTTTTTCCCCTTGTTCAGTGGTGGTGGTGGTGTGCTGGCGTTTGGGGACCTGATTGCTGGTTGGGTTTTTTTTTTTTCCTTTCCTTCCCCCCCTGGTTCAGGTGGTAGGTTGGTGGGTGTGCTGGCGTTTTCGGCCTGACTGGCGGTTAGGGGGGTTGTTTTCCTTTCGTTCTTTCTTTCTTTTTTTCTTTTTGTTTTTGTTTTGTTTGTTGTTGTTTTTGTTGTTGTTGTTTTGTTTCGTTTTTTTTGTGTTTTTTTCTTTTTTTTTTCTTTTTTTTTTTGGGGAGGGGGGGGGGGGGATTTTTACTTTTACGTTTCTTTTTGTTTTGCTGTGAGTGGGGGCGGGAGGGGGGGGGGGCTTGGTGAGTGTGTGTGTGTGTATTCATGTGTGTCAGTTGTGAGTAGTGTGTGTGTGTGTGTGTGTCTCTGTGTGTGTGTGTGTGTGTGTGTGTGTGTGTGTGTGTGTGTGTGTGTGTGTGTGTGTGTGTGTGTGTGTGTGTGTGTGTGTGTGTGTGTGTGTGTGTGTGTGTGTGTGTATGTGTGTGTGTATGGACGCATTTATTTTATTTTTAAAGCCATTACCTGGCTGTCACGTTTATTTTGTGTTTTTTGTTTTGTTTTGTTTGTTGTTGTTTTTTGGTCTCTTTCTCTTAAACTATGTCAGATCCCCCGGCAGATTCCGGAAGAAATGAAAAACCTGTGCTAGATTATGGGGCCTACAGTATCTGCCTTTAATAGGTGCGGGGGTGGGTATTGTTGGCTTAGCTGAAAACTACGGACTTGTTCAGGAGAACGCCAAAACTTCCCTCAGGAAAAGGTCACTCTGACCAAACTTCCTGTTGACTTGCATGGGGTTGAGGAATATTCGGTTTTAATGACTGCCATCGCCCACCTGAGCACCGGAGAGAGAGAGAGAGAGAGGAGACAGACAGACAGAGACAGACAGACACCACACACACACACACACCACCACACACACACACACACACACACACACACACACACACACACACAAATGACACACAGAGAGGGAGACAGAGAGACAGACAGAGAGAGACACATACACAGACACAGAGAGACAGAGAGACAGAAACACACAGAGAGGGGGAGAGAGAGGGAGACAGAGACAGAGAGACAGAAAGACAGACAGACAGACAGAGACAGAGAGATAGACAGACAGACATAGAGGGATAGAAGCCTTTAGGAGATAACGATTAAGGCAGGAACCCAGTTTTCCATCCTATCCTTTAGAGAGAGGGAAGGAGAGGAGAGACTGAGACGGCTGATCGAGAGAGGGAAGGAGATTCTTAGACGGCAGAGGGAGAGATAGAAGGAGAGACTGAGACGGCTGATCGAGAGAGGGAAGGAGAGACTGAGACGGCTGATCGAGAGAGGGAAGGAGATTCTTAGACGGCAGAGGGAGAGAGAGAAGGAGAGACTGAGACGGCAGAGGGAGAGAGGGAAGGAGAGACTGAGACGGCTGATCGAGAGAGGGAAGGAGATTCTTAGACGGCAGAGGGAGAGATAGAAGGAGAGACTGAGACGGCAGAGGGAGAGAGGGAAGGAGAGACTGAGACGGCTGATCGAGAGAGGGAAGGAGATTCTTAGACGGCAGAGGGAGAGATAGAAGGAGAGACTGAGACGGCAGAGGGAGAGAGGGAAGGAGAGACTGAGACGGCTGATCGAGAGAGGGAAGGAGATTCTTAGACGGCAGAGGGAGAGAGAGAAGGAGACTGAGACGGCAGAGGGAGAGAGGGAAGGAGAGACTGAGACGGCAGAGGGAGAGAGGGAAGGAGAGACTGAGACGGCAGAGGGAGAGAGGAAAGGAGAGACTGAGACGGCAGAGGGAGAGAGGGAAGGAGAGAGAGACTGAGACGGCAGAGGGAGAGAGGGAAGGAGAGACTGAGACGCCAGAGGGAGAGAGGGAAGGAGAGACTGAGACAGCAGAGGGAGAGAGGGAAGGAGAGGAGAGACTGAGACGGCAGAGGGATAGAGGGAAGGAGAGACTGAGACGGCAGAGGGAGAGAGGGAAAGAGAGAGAGAGACTCAGACGGCAGAGGGAGAGAGGGAAGGAGAGACTGAGACGGCAGAGGGAGAGAGGGAAGGAGAGACTGAGACGCCAGAGGGAGAGAGGGAAGGAGATACTGAGACGGCAGAGGGAGAGAGGGAAAGAGAGAGAGACTGAGACGGCAGATGGAGAGAGGGAAGGAGAGAGAGACTGAGACGGCAGAGGGAAAGAGAGAGAGAGAGACTGAGACGGCAGAGGGAGAGAGGGAAAGAGAGAGAGAGACTGAGACGGCAGAGGGAGAGACGGAAGGAGAGACTGAGACGGCAGAGGGAGGCGGAAAGGCGAGAGAGTGGGGATACTGTTTGGTGCACAAGGAACAGAGAGGGAGGTGTATTGTTCATTAGTACACAGGGATGACAGGGAGGGAAGAATACTGTTGTTTGGTGCACAGGGAAGAGGGAGGGAGGGAAGAATACTGTTGTTTGGTGCACAGGGAAGAGGGAGGGAGGGAAGAATACTGTTGTTTGGTGCACAGGGAAGAGGGAGGGAGGGAAGAATACTGTTGTTTGGTGCACAGGGAAGAGGGAGGGAGGGAAGAATACTGTTGTTTGGTGCACAGGGAAGAGGGAGGGAGGGAAGAATACTGTTGTTTGGTGCACAGGGAAGAGGGAGGGAGGGAAGAATACTGTTGTTTTGGTGCACAGGGAAGAGGGAGGGAGGGAAGAATACTGTTGTTTGGTGCACAGGGAAGAGGGAGGGAGCAATACTGTTGTTTGGTGCACAGGGAAAAGGAATGGAGGGAAGAATACTGTTGTTTGGTGCACAGGGAAGAGGAATGGAGGGAAGAATACTGTTGTTTGGTGCACAGGGAAGAGGGAGGGAGCAATACTGTTCTTTAGTGCACAAGGATGTTTGGTGTTAAAGGAAGAGAGGGAGGGGGCGGGGGGCATACTGTTCTTTGGTACACAGGGAAGAGGGAGGTGTATTGTTCATTAGTGCACAAGGAAGAGGGAGGGAAGGATACTGTTGTTTGGTGCTCAAGGAAGAGAGGGAGGGAATATTGTTCAAAGTGCACAAGGAAGAGGGAGGTGTACTGTTCATTAGTGCACAAGGGTGACAAAGAGGGAGGAATACTGTTCTTTGGTGCCCAGGGAAGAGAGGGGGGTGTATTGCTCATTAGTGTACAATGACAGAGAGGGAGGGATAGTGGAGGGATACTGTTCTTTAGTTCACAAAGTAGAGAGGGAGGGCGGGAAGGTATATACTGTTCTTTAGTGCACAGGGATGAAGTCTGCACACAAGAGAAGGGAGGATCGAGCTGTGGGAAGGGACGGGGCGGGCGGGTGTGGGGGGAGCTAGGAGCGAGGGGGTGGGGGGGGGGGGGGGGGGGCACTTGTAAGCCGAGGAGGGGGATTCAACGGTCGCTGTGGACGAAAAACAAAGAGGTCGATAAAAGCTTCACACCACAATGACGAGGCCCGAGGGAAAAGCCTCTGACGATTAGTTATGGCCGGGAAAGCAGTTCTCAACCCACTCTCTTCCCCCTTCCACCTCCCCCCCCCCTCCGCCTCCGCCTCCTCCTCCTCCTCCCCCCCCCCCCCCACCACCCCCCACTCCCCCTCCTCCCCCAGCCCGCCGTCTCTTTTGTCTGCTGAGGAGACATGCTTTTCAGGAGAACGGGCCTTGAGAGCTGCGTCGTGGATCGGTTTGGGTCGAGGAACTGACCGGACAAAAGATGTATCGGTCGTCTCACCG
>JABMCL010002276.1:27500-35000 GCA_018857735.1 Alviniconcha marisindica
GATCTCTCTTCTCTCTCTCTCTCTCTCTCTCTCTTCTCTCTCTCTCTCTCTCTCTCTCTCTCTCTCTCTCTCTCTGTCTCTCTCTCTGTTTCTCCGTCTCTCTGTCTCTGTCTGTCTGTCTGTCTCTGTCTCTCTCTCTCTGTCTGTCTCTCAGTCTCTCTTTCTGTCTGTCTGTCTGTCTGTCTGTCTGTCTGTCTGTCTCTCTGTCTCTCTCTCTCTCTCTCTCTCTCTCTCTCTCTCTCTCTCTCTCTCTCTCTCTCTCTCTCTCTCTCTCTCATCACACTAGACATACAACGGTAACATAAATATACATACACATATACCACACATTGACTAGTAAGTATGTGAGTAGATAATCTCAGTAGCGACAGGTCAAAATAACTGGTAACAGTCACAAGCAGGTATTACATGGAAAGCTACAACAGACCAAAACAGACAACAAACAAAAACCAGATACCATTTTTTGTTTTTTTTTTTTTCTGTTTGGTCTCTGTGTTTTATAACAGTTATTTTATGCGCCGTTTTACAAGTAATTGTTTTATATTAGTGTAATGTATTAAGTGTGTATTAGGCGATTGGTTGTATATGATAGTAAATGTAAATGGTATATATTATGCACATGTATGTGAACAAGCGCGTTGTGCTCGCTCAGTGGGGAATAGCGCTATTGAAAACTTATGTATGTGTAGTAGTAGTAGTAGTAGATTATAATTCATCTTGCACTCAGACAGATGGAAAGAGAGAGGGGGCGGGACAGAGAGGTAAGGGAGGTGGAGGGGGGTTGGGGGGGGGGGGAGAGAGACAGAGAGAGAGAAATGTACACATATGCTATGTGTCAAGTGTGTCAATAGATATTATCAAAGGACTTAATAGCAAAGCCGAGTAACAACAACAGACTCCTGAAAAGAGTGGGCTGCACAGCATCCAGTCAGCATTAAATGTGTTCGGTCTGCCATTTAACCTATAATAATATTTCTCCGGAACAGCTGTAACTGTTCTCCGAAACAGAACAATCTATTCTTCAAAAGTCTGATAAAAACATTAGGTGTGGGGTGGTACCATGCAGTTTTGGGGTGAAAATGTCGTATTTAGCTATAAGGGTACACAAATCCAGTAATCTTTCAGTGGCCATCTTTACTTTACTGCCAAGAATAACAAGCTCTCTTGAAAATATTATATCAGTAAAATCCTGGCTACTCACTGGACCTTAGTGCCGAAGGAAGTGACATAAATAGTCAGACATCAGGGTGAAAAGGTCAGACATCAAGGTGAGGGACCGGAAGTGGTATTAAAAGTCAGACATAATGGTGACTGGAGCCGGAAGTGGTATAAAAATGAATCAGACATCATGGGGAAAAGAATCAGACATCAAGGTGAGGGGCGGAAGTGGTATAAAAAGTCAGACATCAAGATCAGGAGCCGGAAGTGGTATAAAAAGTCAGACATCAAGATAGGTTAGGAACCGGCAGTAGTATAAAAGTCTGACATTAAGCTGAGGGGCCGGAAGTGGTATCAGACATCAAGCAGAGGAGCCGGAAGTGGTATAAAATAAAGTCGGACATCAAGGTAACTGGAGCCAGAAGTGGTATAAAAAATCGGGCATCGAGGTAACGGGTGCCAGAAGTGGAATAAAATGTCAGACATTAAAGTAACTGGAGCCAGAAGTGGTATAAAAAGTCAGACATCAAGGTGAGGGGCCGGAAGTGGTATAAAACGTTGGACATCAAGGTAACTGGAGCCAGAAGTGGTATAAAAAGTTGGACATCAAGTTAACTGGAGCCAGAAGTGGTATAAAAAGTCGGACATCAAGGTAACTGGAGCCAGAAGTGGTATAAAAAATCAGACATCAAGGTGAGGGGCCGGAAGGGTTTTGGACATCAAGGTAACTGGAGCCAGAAGTGGTATAAAAAGTTGGACATCAAGGTAACTGGAGCCAGAAGTGGTATAAAAAGTCAGACATCAAGGTAACTGGAGCCAGAAGTGGTATAAAAAGTCAGACATCAAGGTGAGGGGCCGGAAGTGGTATAAAAAGTTGGACATCAAGGTAACTGGAGCCAGAAGTGGTATAAAGAGCCGGAAGTGGTATAAAATGTCAGACATCAAGGTGAGGGGCCGGAAGTGGTATAAAAAGTTGGACATCAAGGTGACAGGAGCCAGAAGTGGTATAAAAAGTCAGACATCAAAGTAACTGGAGCCAGAAGTGGTATAAAATGTCAGACATCAAAGTAACTGGAGCCAAAAGTGGTATAAAAAATCGGACGTCAAGGTAACTGGAGCCAGAAGTGATAGAAAAAAGTCAGACATCAAGGCGAGGGACCGGAAGTGGTATAAAAAGTCGGACATCAAGGTAACTGGAGCCAGAAGTGGTATAAAAGGTGGCGAGTTGAGGGGCCGGAAGTGACGTACGTGGCTGTCCGTGCGTGCACGACCTTTCCTGTGCCGCGCTTCTGATCTACATGTCCGCTTCTCTCTGACGGCTCGCCTGCAGGCCGGCGCCATGGAAAGCTCGTTACCTTGGTAATAGGCGCGGCGCCCGTGTGTGCGTGGACTGTTTGCGCGCCGGACTTCAAAGGGAGAAAGGCAGTGTGAGACACCTCGTAAAGGGACAGTGTTCTTTGATGGCACTGTTTGTTGTTGTAGATTCTCTGTCGATAAACTCCCTGTCTTTTGTCCTTTCTCTGTCAAGCGGACATTTTCCTGTGTTCATAGAGATGATTGTGTCTCTCTGTCTCTCTATCTGTCTCTGTCTTTGTCTATGTCTGTCTGTCTGTGTCTGTCTGCCTGCCTGCCTGCCTGCCTGTCTGTCTTTCTGTCTCTGTCTCTGTCTCTCTCTGGTTTTGTGGGACTGGGAATTAATGCATTTCCAGGCTTATGTGTACAAAATTTTGTGTACCGTGTTGTGTATGTTGATATGAGCACTCGTTCAAGTCAACTAACCTATTTGAATCTCTGTCTCTGTCTGTCTGTCTGCCTGCCTGCCTGCCTGCCTGCCTGTTTGCCTGCCTGCCTGCTGTCTCTCTCTCTCTCTCTCTCTCTCTCTCTCTCTCTCTCTCTCTCTCTCTCTCTCTCTCTCTCTCTCTCTCTCTCTCTCTCTCTCTCTCTCTCTCTCTCTCTCTCTCTCTCTCCCTCTCTCTCTCCTCTCTCTCTCTCTCTCTCTCTCTCTCTCTCTCTCTCTCTCTCAGGTATAAGAAAATAGGAAAAAGGAGAGGGGGAGAGAAAAAGAAAAAGAAACAAAAAAGACCAGACGAAACTGTTCATTAGCTGTCTCCCTCTGGTCTATTTTTTCTTGTTTCTCCATTTCATCTTCTGTGTAAGTATTAGTGGGGGTTTTGGACAAAACTTTCCCTGATGAAGACGCATGAGTCGAAACGTTGGAGTGTTGTTTATCTGGTAATCGTGACCTGTCTCTTTTTGCTACGTTTTCTTCGTTCTTTACGGCTTATTCTCGCTAGCAGTCATTCGATTCTTTTTCTATGTGTAACTAGTTCGTTTAACATCCTATAACATAGAGACAGACAGACAGATCCATAATACAGGATGTTACATGAACAGCTATATTATACGCTTTGCCTGGTAACTCAGACGCTTCTGTTCTCGATAGTTTCAACCAGCAGAGTATGCATCTTCCTGCACACTTCACAAATAACGGGTATCTGTTTGTTTCACCATAGACAAGGTCCTTTGGCATTCGCATCTCAACTCCTAATAACGTTTTCAGTGCAACTGAGTAAACGTGTTTTTTTTTTTTTTTTTTTTGTTTTTTGTATGTGTGCGTGTTGTTGTTTTTGTTTGTTTATTTGTTTGTTGTTGTTTGCTTGTTTTTTGTTTTGTTTGTTTGTTTCTTTTTTGTTTTCACAATGAACAGCTGTAGAGAGCTGTGTTGAAATCCAGTAGCTCAGCACTATACAGAGCGATGGGCTGCACTTGAGACTCAAACCAGCAATTCATGATTATCATGATTCAACTGTCACTGCTTTTGAATGGTACGTGATACCGCATTCGCAGCCTGACTTGTAAGCTCACAATATGCCTCAGTAAAAACTCATTTTTGTTTTGTTTTGTTTGTTTGTTTGTTTTTTTGAGAGAGAAAATTTGTATACATTTTCACAAACACTCGGTTGTTGTTGTTGTGTGTTTGTTTGTTGTTTTTGTTTTGTTGTTGTTTGTTGTTGTTGTTGTTTTTGGGGGGGATTTTTGAGAGAACAAATATGTCTACATATTCACAACCGGCATTACAACACTCAGTTGTTGTTGTGTTGTTGTTGTTGTTGTTTTATTTGTGTTGTTTTACACAGAGAGAAGAGAGAGGGGGGGTGGGGGGGGGAGAGAGGGAGATGTATACACATTCACAACAGGCATTACAACACTATCTCTAACACTATGTCCATCTTTCCCTTGCACCCAAGTAACCACCCTTTCTAAAAAATAGTTGCTGTTGCTCATATTAACTTTTAACTTAATGGAAGGTGATGCTCTTTGCAAATTGTTCAGCTGTGTCTGTAAACCAGTAACCGTTTGTGATAACAACACCAAGTAATAACAAAACAAACAACGTGAAATAATCGTTGGTAAATGACGCCCCGTGTCTACCATTCTAGGTAACTTTTAAAGCCAGCTTGTTTCATAAAGAGAGAGCAAAGCTGGGCTGCAAAGACGGTTATAGTCAGCCAGAATTCAGGAGCTGTGCGAATGTCGAGGTGGCCGTCCTGGGCTTTCCGCCCTAATGAGCCTTACGGTTTCTGTGGACGTAAAGCAACTTGCATTGAACCGTGCTTCGGCATTGGTCACAGTTTTGTCCCTAATCTGTCAACCGACATCCGAGGACATGAAGCTGATGATGATGATGATGATTGCTTTTATATAGCGCTATTCTCCGCTCTCGAGCAGACTCACTGCGCTCGCATGTGATTCTACATGAGTGACTAGCTTTTTATAGTGTGTTTTTGAATATCCTCCAAAGTGGTGTACTTACAGCGCTGGCATGGCTGGTGCCACATGAAACTGTCGCCGTCTCAGCGCAAGTTCTGTGTACACCATACAACTATGCACCATGTCACTTCATGCAAAGCCACATAAAGCTCTACATCACCAATAGTCAATAGATGTGTACAGACATCAGAGATTTAACAAATGCCAACCTCAAAGAGTCCTAAAGCACTTTTCCACAGCGCAGTCCGCCCTCTTCTTTTTCTTTCTTTCTTTCCTTCTGTTCTTGTTTCTGTTGTGGCTTGGGGTCACTTTGGTAGCAGACTGAAGTGAATTGCTGATCCTTTCTTTCGTTTCATACTCGTGTGTGTGTGTGTGTGTGTGTGTGTGTGTGTGTGTGTGTGTGTGTGTGTGTGTGTGTGTGAGAGAGAGAGAGAGAGGGAGAGAGAGAGAGGGGGGGGGACCTCGAACTCGAAAACTTTATTTTACAATGATTGTAGTTTAGGTTCAGTCAAAAACCTGTCTAACAACTAGTCCTCGCTAAGCTACTGATGAGTAGATATCAAATTACAAACATTATTTATATACATATAGGCATGAATGAGTGAGTGAAACGTTATGCATGAGAATTTCCACACAAACATAGCGTGTTCGCAGCGCCAGATGAACACATGCCATACATCATTCAGTTACATATTATGAGCATACAACCAGAGAGAGAGAGAGAGAGCCTGTTAAACTATTGTAAATTAGTTTTTTGTTTTATTTTGAAAGTAAAAAGCCTGCTGATTTAGAACCAAAAGAAATAACAATTGTACATGTTATAAAACATAAAACTCTGTGAAATAAAACACCCACAACACTTGAGTTAGAAACAAAAGAAATAACACATTATACATGCTACAAACATAAAACTCGGTGAAATAAAACACCCACAACACTTGAGTTAGAAACAAAAGAAATAACACATTGTACATGCTACAAACATAAAACTCGGTGAAGTAAAACACCCACAACACTTGAGTTAGAAACAAAAGAAATAACACACTGTACATGCTATAAACATAAAACTCGGTGAAGTAAAACAACGACTACAACGCTAGAGGCAGAAACAAAAGAAATAACACACTGTATAAGTGAAATACAAGATAAAAGACTGTACAGTGTCGCCGAGTGTTTACCTTCATATTAGCTTGGACAGTCTTTGTTTAAGGCTCTGTAGCTTTAAGAGTTTAGCTGCAGGAGGAGATGTATTGATCTTCAGTCTGCATTGTCATCAAAGCCCTGTCAATTGTGTTTATAGCGGAAATATCAACTCTGTGTGTGTGTGTGTGTGTGTGTGTGTGTGTGTGTGTGTGTGTGTGTGTGTGTGTGTGTGTGTGTCTCTCTCTCTCTCTCTCTGTCTCTGTCTGTCCGTCTCTCTGTCTCTCTGTCTCTGTCTCTGTCTCTGTCTCTGTCTCTCTCTCTCTCTCTCTCTCTCTCTCTCTCTCTCTCACGGCTGGTCAGCCCGACACTTCAGAAAGGTGTGCGCATAAAGACTAAACTCTCTTTCCACACACACACACACACACACACACACACACACACACACACACACACAACACAACACAACACATACACTCTCTCTCTCTCTCTCTCTCTCTCTCTCTCTCTCTCTCTCTCTCTCTCTCTCTCTCTGTAGATGAAAACAGTATCTTTTATAGTTCTACATACCCAACATGTATACTTAGACGTACGCGTATATGCTGCCCTGTAATTATCTGTTCTCCTTCTCTTTCTTCTCCTCTTTTTTGACGTGAATGTTGTTGTCTTATATATGGGTCATTCTCCTGAAAACTGGTCAAAATTGTGACATAGAAGGTAAAATTCAGAGTGTGAATTTTTTAATGCTATTATTTGGGAATGAAAGCTTGACATCTCTTGTGTTCATAAATATAAGACATAAATTGACTGGATGACAGGAACTTGGTTAATTGTTCATTATGTTACGTCATAGGTCAGTGTCTCGCGTGTTACAGAAGACACCAGAAATGCATGAATAGAGTCGGCTCATTGGCCAGTTTGACTCTTGCCTTTTTTATTATACAATATTTTTTCATTAATAAAGGAACATCTGTCACTTCTGGCATTTAAAAAAAAATGTCCTGCCTCTTTAACGATTTTGGTTTAAAATATCTACTTTGATGTACAGACATGCACGAAATAGATTACACATTTCTTTTCCTTAGTTTGTTTTGTTTTGTTTGTTTTTGTTTGTTTTTTCCCCCAAAGTAATTTGGAGGGGGAGGGGGGGGGATGCATTGCACTAACTTGGTCTGAACCGTATATATAAATATATATGTCAGAGGGATATTTGTTTCTTGCTTTCTAAAGTTAATAACCAATCGCACTTAATTAGTAATCTATCTCACATGTTATGTGGACATCATCACAAATACAAAGGATATATAAGAATAACACACTTGAACCATCAACCAAAAAACTATATTCATTACAAAAACAATGTTCTTTCCACATTTTCTTGATTGGAACCAGTATTGCCCCTGCTTTAGATATCAGGATAGCCAAGGGTGG
>JABMCL010002276.1:40000-45000 GCA_018857735.1 Alviniconcha marisindica
GATACGATGTGGGTGCGACCTGGTGACTGACATGAGGTGGGTGTGACCTGCTGACTGACATGAGGTGGCTGTGACCTGGTGACTGACGTGAGGTGGGTGTGACCTTTTGACTGGCATGAGATTGTTGTGACCTGGTGACTGACATGAGGTGGGTGTGTGACCTGGTGACTGACTTGAGATGGATGTGACCTGGTGACTGACACGCGCGTGGTGTGCACGTGCAGGCGTTCGGACAGCGTGCAGGACGAGGCCATCGCCTATGACGAGATGAACAAGCCAGAGACCCGCGCCATGGAGGTACAGCCCGACCTCCGCAACCTGGAGCCACGCAACGACCCACGAGCCTTCATGTCAGTGTTTGGGGTGACCTCTCTCTGTGTCTCTCTCTGTCTCTGGCTGTCTGTCTCTGTCTCTGCCTGCCTGCCTGCCTGCCTGTCTCTCTCTCTCTCTCTCTCTCTCTCTCTCTCTCTCTCTCTCTCTCTCTCTCTCTCTCTCTCTCTCTCTCTCTGTCTGTGTGTGGTATTGTGTCTCTCTCCCGTCTTTACCTTCCAGTCTCCCTTCCCCTTATGTTCTCTCTCTCTCTCCTCTCTCTCTCTCTCTCTCTCCTCTCTCTCTCTCTCTCTCTCTCTCTCTCTCTCTCTCCCCTGCATGCTGTGTCTGTTACTCACACCTCCCTCCCACTCCCCGACCCCGAGCTTCTCCTTCTCCTTCCTTCGTCCTGGATTGACCCAGTGCGGTTGACTGGGCGTTAAAATCCTGGAACCCGCTGACTTTCTTCTTTATGTCTGTCTGTCTTCCTGTCCATCTCTGTCTGCCTGTTTGTCTTCCTGGCTGTCTCTGTCTTCCTGACTGTCTTCCTGTCCATCTCTGTCTTCCAGTTTGTCTTCCTGGCTGTCTCTGTCTGCCTGTTTGTCTTCCTGGCTGTCTCTGTCTGCCTGTTTGTCTTCCTGGCTGTCTCTGTCTGCCTGTCTGTCTTCCTGTCTGTCTCTGTCTTCCTGCTTGTCTTCCTGACTGTCTCTATCTGCCTGGCTGTCTCTGTCTGCCTGCCCCGCTTCCTGAATGTCCATCTCTCTACATCTTTCTGTCTTACTGTCTCTGTCTGCCTGTCGCTCTTCCTGTGTTTCTAGCTCTGTCTGCCTGTCTGTCCTCCTGACTGTCTCTAGCTCTGTCCGTCTGTCTGTCTTCCTGACTGTTGTCTCTATCTGCTGTTGTTGTTGTTGTTGCTGCTGTTGTTGTTGTTGTTGTTGTTGGTGGTGGTGGTGGTGGTGGTGGTGGTGGTGGTGGTGGTGGTGGTGGTGGTGGTGGTGGTGGTGGTGGTGGTGGTGGTGGTGGCGGTGGTGGTGGTGGTGGTGGTGGGGTGTGTGTGTGTGTGTGTGTGTGTGTGTGTGTGTGTGTGTGTGTGTGTTTCTAGCTCTGTCTGCCTGTCTGCTTCCTATCTCTAGCTATGTCCGTCCTTCCTGACTGTCCGTCTCTATCTGCCTGTCTGGTTGTTTGTTTGTTTTGTGTTTGTTGTTTTGTTTCGTTTTGTATTTTGGTGTGTGTGTGTGCATGCATGTGAGTGTGTGTGTGTGCATGCATGTGAGTGTGTGTGTGTGTGTGTGTGTGTGTGTGTGTGTGTGTGTGTGTGTGTGTGTGTGTGTGTGTGTGTGTGTGTGTGTGTGTGTGTGCGTGCGTGCGTGTGTGTGTGTTTCTGTGTTTCTAGCTCTGTCTGCCTGTCTGTCTGTCTTCCTGACTGTGTCTCTGCCCTTCCCGTTGACTGGGCGTAAAACACTAACTTACTTACGCTGCCTTCCCCTCTCCACCCCCCCCCCCCCCATCTCCCCATCTCACTTCTCTGCCTCTTCCTCTCTCTCTCCCCCCCCCACACACACACACACACACAACTCTCTCCGTCACCCCGTTTCTCCCTGATTGGCATTTCTTGCGGTTTGTTGAGCGATGGCTATTCCTGTCAGCGAAGGATTATTAAGCATTCAGTGTGGGAATGATCGCAAAATGATTTAGAGTACGGTCTGAAGGTGCTTGGCTCTGGTCTGCAGTATTGGGTTTCAGCTTGCTACGAAGGGTCCAAGCGAACCAAACTCCAGAGAGACAGTCGTTCGCAATTTGATAATAAATCAACACACAGAAAACACCTCGACAAAAATAACAGCAACATACAACCGAAGAAGTCTAGTGAACAAAACACAAGCAGTGTATTAAATTTCAAAAGATCTAAATATGATTTCAACAACAAAAAAGAGGGTGGGGGGGGGGGGGGGGAGGTGTTCGCAAACTCCAAGTGCTGGTTTAATACATCATTCCTCCAAGGTGTCGCAAAGCGAGGGGTGTGCCAGCGAACACCTACTCTTTTTTCTTCTTTTTTTTCTTTTTTTTAAAAGTCTTATTTAGGCCTTTTGAAATTTGATATGTGTTTTGTTCACTAGGCTTCTTTGGTTGTATGCTATTGTTATTTTTGTCGAGGTGTTTTCTGTTTTCTGTGTTTTCACTAGGCTTCTTTGGTTGCATGTTACTGTTATTTTTGTCGAGGTGTTTTCTGTGTGTTGATTTATTATCAGATTGCATATGACTGTCACTGTCTGTCTGTGTGCCTGTCTGTCTGTCTTGTCTGTCTGTCTGTCTGTCTGTCTCTCCTGATATAACCCTGTGTGGTTGACTGCGCTCAAAGCACCATCTGTGTCTCCCCCGCCCTCCATCTCTTTCTCTCTCTCTTTCTCTCTCTCTCTCTCTCTCTCTCTCTCTCTCTCTCTCTCTCTCTCTCTCTCTCTCTCCTCTTCTTCTCCCCCCCCCCCCCCACCCCTACCCTATCTCCCCCACCCCACCCCACCCCAAAAAAAACTCCCCCAACTCCGTTCTATCTCTCTCTTGCCATGCAAGGCCAGAAATGTCACAATTGCACGTACACAACACGCTGCTTCTGTTTGCAGGCCTTTCGCCCCAATCCCGACGCGCCGGTACACGTCACTTCCGTTCGAATCCCAGCGTCGCCTCATTCCGGTACCGGAAGAGGAAGGCAGTGCTGATGAGAGGCTGACGTCACCGGAAGAGATCTTCAGCTTCCCGATCTTCGGCATGGAAGGCGAGGATGAGTATGCCGAAGCGGATTTCGTGGCATCGGCTCCCGACATGGGAGAGGATACAATGGTGGAGGCGCAGGAGAAGACGTGAACGGAAGGGACACAGGATTACCTCCCCTCTCTGTCGTACCTCTGGGAGGGAGAAGATGCGAGCTGAGGGTGTTTTTGTTTTGTTTTGTTTTTTTGTTTTTTGTTTTTTTTTTCCCCATGTAGGTCTCGGTTGTTGGGAGAAGTTGTGCAATGCGGTTGAGGAGGTGTATGGGGGTCTCTCTTCTCTATTTTTTCTTCTTTTTTTCCTTCTCTTTTTTCTTTTTTCTTTTCTCTCTCTCTCTCTCTCTCTCTCTCTCTCTCTCTCTCTCTCTCTCTCTCTCTCTTTTATTTTTTCCCCTTCTCTCTCATGTGATTGTTGACGGTTGTGGCGGTGCTGAGCCGTAGATGGAAAAGGACTTGCTGATTATATATATATATATATACCGTACCGGCCCCCCCCCCCCCCCCTCCCACCCTCCACCTCCACCCGTTTCTGTCACCTGGTGGTGTGGCTCGCCCACACCCAAACCACAGTGTCTTGGCCTATGATTATCATCACACCTCGTTCCGTGTTCTTGTCGGGTCTTTCTCCCCTCCGCATATTTTTACATCGATACCCAGTGCTCCCCCTTTCCCTGCCGTCCTGCCCAGTGCTCCCCCCTGTGCCAGCCAGTGCTCTCCCCTGCCCTCATGCCCAATGCTCCCCCCCACACTCCGAGCATCGCTTTCCGACACCTTCCTCCGAGGAAGGATGTCGTAAACCAGTGCTTGGAGTTTGTGCTCCCCCCTATCCTAGCCAGTGCTCTCCCCTGCACTCCTACACAATGCTCTCCCCACCCAAATCTACTAGCCAGTGCTCTCCCTTTCCCCTGCCCTCCTACCCAGTCTTTCCCCCGCTCTCCTACCCAGTGCTCTCCCCTCCCCTGTCTTGTCCTGCCCAGTGTTCTCCCTTTCCCCCCGCTGTCCTACCCAGTGCTCTCCCTTCCTTGCTGCCTTGCTCACAAGAAGCTCCCGTTTCAGCCACATGTGTTCATTTCCGTGAAACGCTTCGAGTCCCCGCGTTTTTGTTCATTTGGCCGCGGTGGTGAAGCCGCAGCTTGACAGAATCGCTGATCAACGCTGCCGCCGTGCCCATGGAGGTACTGGTCTCACCACCAGGTAGCGGTCGTTTTCATCAGGGGCACTCCACCCATGATCCCTTAGCCCGAACGAGTGTCAACAGTTTTTACGTTCTGCGGTTTCCCCCCCCCCCCCCCCCCCGAAACAAACGCAAACAGAACAAAAAGCCTGCAGTGCAGAAGGGTTCTCTTTCAGCAGCGCTGGGGTGGTTTGTTTTTTTTGGTTTTGTGTTTGTTTTTGTTTTGTTTCGTTTGTTTGTTTGTTTGTTTGTTTGTTTTTGTTGTTGTTTGTTTGTTGTTGTTGTTGTTGCTGCTGTTTTAACAATACAAGTAAGGTTAAGACCGCTTAATGAGGAGAAGCCAGTTTCATTGATAAGGTCGATATTTGTTTTTTGTTAGTCGTTTTGTTGCTGTCGTTTTGTGTGTTTTTGGGGTGGTGATGTTGTTGTTTTTGTTGTTTTTTGGGGTGGTGATGTTTTTTTTTTGTTTTTGTTTTTTTTAACGCACTGTGAACCTCGTTGCCCAGAAGCAAAGAGAGATTGACGTTGCAGAAAATGACATCACTGCACTGAACTTGTTCCTAACTCTGCCTCATGAAACTAGAACCCGAAAGGCCTTAATAATGAGGAGTGTTCAAAACTCTTACAATTCAACCTTGGAAGAGAGAGTGTGGTCTCATTTCCAGGGTGACGATGGTAAAACGAAAAAGTGCTCCCTGGGTCTGTAAAATAAGAGCCTGGATACAACTGAGGGAAATTTTAACAAATTTTTTAAT